>JAOYSI010007047.1:0-12396 GCA_025775065.1 Hiodon alosoides | reverse complement strand
ATATAGAGAGAGAGAGAGAGAGAGAGAGAGAGAGAGAGAGAGAGAGAGAGAGAGAGAGAGAGAGAGAGAGAGAGCTGGAAGGATCAAAAGAAACAACATTAGCTAGCATTCTCTGACCGGGATGGTGGTTCAAACCCAGGGATACTATCTCCCTGAAACCAGGAAAATGCTGGAGTTGCGAGTAACTGAGGAGTTGCATAGTGAGCGGTGTAGTCCGATG
Source organism: Hiodon alosoides (assembly GCA_025775065.1). NCBI lineage: Eukaryota > Metazoa > Chordata > Actinopteri > Hiodontiformes > Hiodontidae > Hiodon > Hiodon alosoides. Next base: position 12,176 of record JAOYSI010007047.1, on the reverse strand, counting down.
GTGATGGTTCCAAAGCCGGACGAGTCGGTATGGTTCTGTGTTGACTACCGGGAAGTCAACGCAGTGTTGAAATTTGATGCTTACCCTACGCCTTGAGTGGATAATCAGTTAGATCGGCAGGAAACGGCCCCCTATTTCACGCCACTGGGTTTGACCAAGAGCTAATGGCAAATTCCCATGGTCCCATGGTCCAAGGAGAAAACAACCCTCTCCGATACGTTGGGTTTGCACCAATTCGTAACTTTGCCGTTCGGTCTGCATGGGGCGCCCGCCACCTTCCAGCAGCTGATGGACAGGCTGATCTGTCCTTACGGCACATATGCCTTAGCCTGTATTGATGATATTGGTCTTTTTAACATCGACCGGGACGGGTATGTGCACCATCAATAGTCTGTCCTGAGGACCTTGAGAGGAGTGGTCTGCAAAAGGTAAAAAGTAGGTTTATGTGATCTATCTAGGTCAGAATAAACATGGTGTAAAACAGGTTAGAAACATTAGTACAAACATTAGTTTTCATGTTATCTCCTTTGCAGCATTAGTCTTAATACCTTCTCACAGTATTCATCATTAGGTGCTAGGTAGCTCAGTTTCTTATTGCAATTTAATCCCTAAACTACGGCACTTTTGTACGTCCCTCCGGTTAACATCCTGGATATGCACATATTTTAGCAAGGCTATATCAATACTACTACAACAACTAATTCTACTACTACTATATTACTACTGCCACTACTACTGCTACTACTGCTACTACTACTAATAGTAACAATACTAATAATAATAATAATAATAATAATTAACCTGGATGGAAATTTGGAACTGTGTAAATTTGGAAAAAAAATGTAATAAAACTTTTCAGAGACATTGGGTTCATTACTCAGTTCCATCATCCATAAATTACGAAATTATTGTACAATACAAAAGTTTTCATTGTGAAAAATCGCATCGTATATATACATTTGATCAAATGTATTGAACCAAAAATTAAATCAGGAAGTGTATTCATTTATAACTAATGTGCAATTAGCATTTTAAGTTGCTTAAATTCCATACATTGATGCACTTTTAGGACTCCAAATACCCATTGGGACACAGCTTGAGACTACCATAAGACATGCTGTTTGGAGAAATACATTTAAAATTCTGGATATCCGTGAAAAACCTAGTAGTAAAAAATGCTAGGCTTATAAGAGGAGAAAACATTTCACTGGGAAGGATTTCTTGACGTAGAGGATGGCCAAAATGAGACTCATGATTATGCGGTAACAATGTTTACACATTTTATTATTCAATATTCATGGATTTTAGATTTTAGCACGCCTTCAAACGGTTCACTCATTTACACACCGACAAAAAAAAACAAATGTTGCAACAGTCTGTTCCAAGATGACAGACGACATTAATTTCTGTTCTTTTATCCCTATCATTCCAGTAGTAGTTGCTGTATGATACTATTAAACAGAGGTGAATGGTGAATCGTAATCCACTCAACCAAAGATGTGTTGACAAATTCTGACAGAAACAGATGATAGCTATGTCTGCTAGGACTCAAACAAGTAAACATAAAATAAATAAACACATAAATAAATAAAAACGCATTTATATATTTCGCTATTTTGCTTAGTTTTGGGACCCATCAACGTTCAGAATAATATATTAGTTTGTGGCTATACGAAGAGTGATGTTGATGATAAACATTCATTCCGATAATAACTTCCTGAACTAACATGAACGTTAGCTTTAAGGGTCAGTCAAGCCAGGTTAGAAGCATTTTCAAATCAGCATCAGAGTACGCACGCGCGGGGTTAATTAACAGAGCCGGACTTTAAGGGCCACCACTCTACAAGGCACAGTGGACACCCCTCCTCACCCTCCCTGCCACGCGTTACAGGTCTGTCCAGGAGGGGAGATAGCCTTGGAGTGGACAGTGAGAACGCATCAGGAGACAAAGTGTAATTAATGAGACCAGACTGATAAGCGGGCAGTGGCCCTATCTAGGAATGTCCTAATGGGTTCTGGCCTGCATGAGTGTTAGTGTGTTAGAGCCTGAAAAAGCCAAAGGGAGAGTGGACATCACGTGCGTATGGCACGAGAAGGCAGGACCATGTCCTCTCCACACAGAACTGCGGTTTGAATTGAGTGGCCAGAGGGAAAACGGTCGACAGAAGACATGTTACGTAACGCAACATCCTAAATGGTTTTGCACACCCTTATGGAAACGCACACATACGCAGGCACACACGTCAGCGTTAAATGTCAGCGATGTTTTGCTTAGTTCCCGTCAAGAAAGGGATGTTTTTGTTTGGAAATGAAAGGAAAGGTTAAGGAAACGTCGGGGTCATGTTGTGGTCAGATGATTTGACAGGGATGTCTCTGATTGGCTGGAGGTTCCGAATAATTTCCTGTCTCCAGGTTCTTCTGCGTCAAATGTCCACCCGAAGGGTCAGGTTACCACCACATTGGAAAGGACAAGTGTTATAATTAAAATTGCCCCTTTTTGTCTGAGTGTGTTGTGGCTTTGGGTGAAGGAGGTAGAAACAACAGCTGATGTTTGAAATTCTGGACAGTGGTTTTTGCTGGAGCTTAGGGGTTCTGATGCACAGCCATGACTGCTCATTGCTTAAAGGATCACCCCTTTGGAATGCACTCCTGGAGCGGCCGTTCTCCTGGCCCACGGGATGTGGAGGGCACCTGAGACTATGGGAGGTGCCGTGATGGGGAGAGAGAGAGAGGGGAGAGGGAGGGGGGGAGAGGGGGAAGAGAGACAGAGAGAGAGTGAGAGGGAGAGAGAGAGAGAGAGAGAGAGCGAGAGAGAGGGAGAGAGAGAGAGGAGAGAGAGAGAGAGGGAGGGAGAGAGAGAGAGAGAGAGAGAGGGGGGGAGAGAGAGAGAGAGAGAGAGGGAGAAAGAGAGAGAGAGGGGGGAAAGAGAGAAAGAGAGAGAGAGAGAGAGAGAGAGAGAGGGAGGGGGGAGAGAGAGAGAAAGAGAGAGAGAATGAGAAAGGGAGGGAGAGAGACAGATGGGGGAGAGAGAAAGAGAGAGAGAGAGAGAAAGAGAGAGAGAATGAGAAAGGGAGGGAGAGAGACAGATGGGGGTAGACAGAGACTGAGAGAAAGATACTTTTCAGTGACGTCGGGAGACTACAGCACCTGGGGCTGATTTTCACATGCAGCATTCTGACATGTGTCAGGAGGTGTGTGAAAAAGCATGGCATGCATGTGTTTTAGGGGAGAGGTTCATTCATCCCAGTAAAACGAACCACCCAAATTTCAAAAGTGTGAAAAGTGTGAAAGTGTGTTAGACTAGACTACAACTGTTACACCCAAAGTATGGTCATGAAAATCTATGAAAATTGCCCGGACGAAAATAAAACCTCACTCAAGAGGCACCTATTAGTACTTGTGGCCTACAACAAGACAACGCTCAAATACGTGGCATGACACATTGATAACAAGATTATTACATGCACATGAGTTTTAAATAAAGATAATGTCAAAGAGCTTGTTTTCAGATGTTATTTCACCAGTGGCAAATGTTGGGTGGCGTCAGTCAGTTGGTATCCAAAACCTACCAAACCTCCCGAAATGAGATTGATGTCTGGACCTTGTCCCAGATTAAAACAAAAATAAACACACATAAACACGCATACATGAGACTACTAAAGGACTATCGTAATAATAATATCGCACCATTCGGAATCAACTGTGTATTTGCATATTCGCAATGAAAGTTAATTCATTAAGTCCACTGTAACTATGCATAACAGCACTGTAATTACGTGTCAGTACACATGTATTTACGCAGTAACTACAATTTACAGGCCCGGCGCCCAGATAATTAGACTTTTGTTTGGCTATTTTTAATTTATTAATTAATGTATATATATCTGCAAAATTATCATACAAATATTAACACAGTGAGAGGGACCTGACTGTTTAACCGCCACTGCTCTGGAGCTGCAGTATCAAAACTGGACCGAAGATGTGTTGAGCCTGGGCGTGCCTTCTGAAAGTGCTACATGGCATCTGCTCACCTCTAATTAGCCGGAATGAAGAAGCACCGAGATGTGACTCTGGGTGGGACTCCAGCACTTTCCTAAGGCCAAGCTTAAAGGTACTAATCTGACTCTGTCAGTCGACACCTCCCCGCGGCTTGACGCCGCCCCACAGCGGTGAGCGATTAATCACAGGTGTATCTGGGCTCTGACAAGCAAACTGCAGCAGGGGTGAGGCAGAAACGTGTCAGGAAAGGGGGAGAGGAGCGCGGCACCTTGAGTTCTCTCTTTCTCAGACTCACTTTATTGACTCCCAAGGTGTGCGCTGCACTGGGGAACCCGCAAATGGAATAAAAAGATCAATATGTTTTCACTTGTCAGGAGAGGGAGCTTAAGGGAGAGGGCGAATTTTTAACCCTGCCGTGTCTCAAATTGATCAAATCTCCTGGTGCAACCCTCACTGGGTTTGGAACATCATAGCAGTGTGTGTGTGTGTATGAGTTACAGTCCAATAAAGCTGAGGTGTATTCTTTTTCATTCTAATATATGTATATATATATATATATACAAATTTTCATGAAAGAGTGACAGAAATGTTGGAAAGCGAGACTAACACAGCCAATGAATGTCTTTTGACTTTTAGTTTTTTTGACTTTTAGTTTTTTGACTTTTAGTTTTTTTGACTTTTAGTTTTTTTGACTTTTAGTTTTTTGACTTTTAGTTTTTTGACAGTAGTTTTTTGACAGTAGTTTTTTGACAGTAGTTTTTTGACAGTAGTTTTTTGACAGTAGTTTTTTGACTTTTAGTTTTTTTGACTTATAGTTTTTTGACAGTAGTTTTTTGACAGTAGTTTTTTGACAGTAGTTTTTTTACTTTTAGTTTTTTGACAGTAGTTTTTTGACAGTAGTTTATAGTCACGCTACTGAAGCATCGCACTTAAAAAAACCAAACCCCGAAAACAAAGCTGTCAGGACCTGACAAGGAGGGAGAAGGGGAGAGAGTGGGGGAGAGTAAACTTACCTTCTGTTCTAATTTAAACAAGCCTCTCTGCTGTGAAACGCATCCTAAATCTCTGTTTACACAGTACAACTCAGCTCATGGTTTACACTTGACATCATTGGCACTCAGCCGCTAAAGTAATATTATTTGAATTTTACAGCTACAGTGCGTACTCTCCACTCATTGAATACCAGCTGCACTGTCCCTAATAAACTTCCACGCCCAATAATTTAAGTGCTTATATCTTAGTCTAAGTTTATATACTTTAATGTAGTGTTTGGCTCTTCTGGTTCTACGTTTCACACCCGACACTCTTGTCATCCCTGACGAGGTTCACCATTAGGGTTTTTGCTGTCGTGGCTGTTACTACGCTGGAAATGCATAGAATGGCTTCTTCAAATTTTTCGTCAATATCAGACCAGTTTCTTACATCATACTGTGGCGTTTGTCAGGTTCAATCAAATGATTACGCATTCCAAGTGTGCTTACAGACTGCAGTGACGAGCTAATGCAACATAATTTGGGGTTTTTTTGCGACAGCCAGACGGCTTTTTTTGGTTCATATGGAGCAATTGTAAACCATTAGATGGAACCCGCACAGAGTGTGTGTGTGTGTGTGTGCGCGTGTGTGCGCGTGTGTGTGCGTGTGCATGTGCGTGTGTGTGTGTGTGTGTGGGGGGGGGTGACTGTGCGGCTCAATAATATAAGGTTACTTTACAGGAAGCATTAAAGTATTACTGGTCTTACTGGATTACCAGGTTTAAAGCCATGGCAGAACATAGATACCAAGGAAAGGGTATTTACATACAGGACATCTGGAGAGGTTCAGATTAGTCTATGAAGGAACACATGGCTAATTTAATTAGTCGAACCCAGTAACTCTAATTCACTGGTAAACCCAGCCTTTCTTGCTGGTAACTGAATCCATGATTGGCTGGCATTTTACCCCCCCCTTTCTGGTTTTGGAGGATCTCCCGATACTCATGTCCACCTGAGCCTAGCTCTAACCTAATTACCACTGAGACAATTTAGCTAATTTTATGTTCGTGGCTTACATTGTAAGTAGTTCTGAGAAGACTGGACGGTGTCGTGATGGTGCCTTTCTGGAAGCCACTAGTCACTGAGTTGTGTGAAGATTCGGGGATCTAAACCTGCAGGATGGCACGAATCGTAAGGGAATATTAAGATATAAACAACCGGGTCCATAACAAAGCAAGAAATGCAATGGGATCTGTTTCTTATCTGTACTTAGGAAGACGAAAGTGGTCGAAACGGCCTGGACAGTCATAGCTGAATACCCAACGATACCTTGACACCCAATATTTACGGCCAGAATTTTGAAGATGTTGAAAATATTTTGGGACTTGTCAGGAATCTCCCAGACTTGTCAGGCAAGCTTTTGCCGTCGCCATGGTAGCAGCTATAAAAATGGTGTTTTAGCATGTTGCTAACAATGAAAGACCAGAACCAGACCCCATTAAAGAGTGGAAGATAGACAGTGGTGAACGCAATTACGTGGCCACATGATCCCATCAAGGCAACACCAATCCCATAAACATGGAAGGAGCAATTTTCCGTGTCATTCCGGGCATTTGGAACTAAAAGCCATCTGCTGTCTGTTTCTTGTTTAGATTGCCTTGCAGTTTGGTATGCCCTCAGTTCATCCAAGGCGTCGCTAAGATTTCCTTTATTTTTAGATGGGGAAAGGTCACACTAAACATTTTTACAATGTTTGATTAATATATTCTTTTAAAAAGATAGATTAGGGTTAACTGTCAAACTTTGCAATCTCAGGAGAAATGTTCACATCAGTATATTTACATCTATGAGTTGCACTTTTAACAGGTCGACCTGCAATACCTCATTTGGTTGTATTTGAAGAGATTGCTGAATATGACTATTGGCCTCACACCACTATATTTAAAGAAAAAGGGTTTAGTCTGTGCCTTGCGGTTGTGAATGTTAAACTTGAGGTTGAGGTTGTTTAGTTGAACTTGGTCGAGGTTGAGGTACTGAATGTCTTTGGAAGGGCCTCAATCTGAATTTGGGCCTGAACAGGTATCATAGCACTATTTATCCCTGACATCTACATAGCCACATCTGAACCAAAACACCACTCATATTCCTGTATATATATATATATATATATATATAATGTGGGTAATGGATACTGTAACCCACTGTTTAAATTCACTGGCTCTAGCCAGTTAACAAGCTACAAGGACTTCACACAAGAGCTTATTATTTTTCAATCTTAGTTCAATTATAGCAAAGCCCGCTAAAAAAGTAAATTAAAATGAAATGCCACTTGTACCGTTAGTTTTGATTTATTTAACCGATAACAGACCCAAAACGCTCAGCTCACAAAATTCTAATAGAGGCCTGCTGAGAGTGCCAAAGTCAGGTGACCCACTTTGCCACTCCTGTTTGATTTTACAAGTTGCCAACAGAATAATAACCCGTTCGGTGGGCGGGAGAGGTTTATCAACGGCATATCACGCTCTCTTACAGAGTATAAATCCTGATCAAGACTATCACTGTTATATGCTGAGTCAAAAGACATTTTAGCTGTAGCAGATCTGAACAGTTCATAAGATTCTAATGAAAATTAAAATATTAAATGCAAGAAAATAATAGTAAATAATTCAGGAAAAGACAAAAATGTCCTCTCTTTGCTAGGGAGGACTGGGCGTTTTTTATGGTTATGCATCATAAATGTGTGAGAATTAACATGTTTTTTTTTCTTTCTTCAAGGGCCTTCCTACATATCACCTCCCTAAATGTGCCAAAGCAGAGTGGCAGGGAGGTGTGAAACACCATGACCAGCTGGGTCCCTGCAGAAAAGACTGCCAAACGCAGTGTAGCAGTGTCAAGTTCTCCGTCTTCCTCACAGCGTCCAGGAGCATGCATCAGGCCTCCCTAACGTCACTCCAATCCCTGCAGTGATGGGATACCAGCTACAGAGGGGTAAGGTCCGAGAAACGTACCTAACATATACTCACACACACGCACACGCACGCAAGCACTCACATATACACTCACACACACACACACACACACACACACAGGCAAACACTCACATATACCCACACACGCATATACTCATACACACGCACAAACACGCAAACACTCACATATACACACGCATATACTCACACACACGCACACACACGCAAACACTCACATATACACACACACACAGATACACACACGCATACCAAAATATCACAGCACACACATGCATATTCATACACACACAAACCAGAATATCACACACACACACACACACACACACACACACCAATGTTTAAGCATAAACTTAAACATTAAGTGACAGGCACTGAGGACAATTTGATCTTTTCCAGTTCGTTTTCAGCTCAGCACAGCATGCTGTATTTTATTCCAGTCTGACCTTTCACCTCTACAGTGTATTTACAAGGGTTTGGCATGTCTGTTTCCAGAGCCACTTGTTCAGTTCACCATTCCATTTTCTGATTGCGTCACAGACGTTGTTCGGGGAATTCAACACGTTTCCAATTTTTATGCGACATGAGGGTGCACCCGTTGTGTGTCTCTGACCTGCAGCTAACATGCTAAAGTTTAGCAGCAGTGCATGCTTCCAGAAACCTGTGGAGAACTCAAAAGTGATCTAATGTCGTCCATTTATTTGTTTCTTTACCCGAGGGCTGATGGTATTGGAGCGCAGATCGGCTAGCCGGCATCCCCAGTCTGATCCCTTGAATGCTGGCACCACTCACCGTCTGGCTTATAGAACCACACCGAGGGAAACAGATGCAGAGTTGGTGCTTCCTGATTAATCCCGTTAATCATGTGACCTGGTTAAAGAACAGCATCGGTCCAAGAGGGCGACGGCTCTGAAGACATCTCTCGCGTTGCAGCGGACCTTTAGCAAGAACAACCAAGCATGAAAATAATAAGGAGAAGAGGGACTGTGTCACTCGTGCGTCCACACAGCCAATAACGGAGCAGCTGAACCCAGTTGAAAGCACGTCGCTCAACTGTGGGCCACAGAAATGAGTGTTGGCCATAGATTCAGGCATCCAGTTCTCTCTTTTCGGCCTGCCAGCCGTTTGGAGTCTTTAAACGGGATCACAAGCGACAAACAGAACAGCAGATGAGGGTATATAATGTACAGGTTTCTTTATTATTTGTTTAGGCTGATCCTGCTGATCCAGATGGTGGTGATCTATATGTGCAAATTCCCGGCTGGCTCCCTGAGATTTCTTTTAATCAGATATCTGAATGATTCTCTAAGCCAGCAAGATGTTAGAGGAAAGACAACAAAGCTGGTCTTACTGGAGTCACACTTTCTGTCAGTGCGACCCGCTGACAGAGGGGCAGCGGTGGATTATTGGGGGATCCTTACACTACCAGGACTTTCCAGCCCTGGTTTTACCCAGCATGACATGGCTTGGCATTTCGCTAAATACAATGTGATGTCAGAGTTATCTCACGGTGCTACTAGAGTGCAGACATCATCGCTGCCAAAATTAGTCATTTTCGCTATATATATATATATCTCACAGACACTGGGTCACATCCATCTACACCTGCTGGGAAACAAGATCATTTCCAGCCCATTTAAACAGCTTGTTAAACACCTTGTTGCCTCCCAGTAGGGGCTTGCCTTTGAACCGGAGAAGAGCGAGGGTGAGGAATCCGAAAAGGGGAGAGCATGACCGTGTCCGCAACTGCAGAAATCGTGCCTGGGTGTTTTAACTTCCGTTTGCTTCATCATGGCTCCCCCCCCACCACGTGAGACTGTTTTCGTTTGTTTTTTGTGTGGCAAACCCCTGATGGGAATCCATGAAGGTTTTATATGGTTGGTCAGTTTAGACTTTTGGTCGCGCACACAGGAAAGCTGGACAGGCGAAATGCTGTACTTTGACAACCCACTAAATGCATTTCTTAAAATTTTTATTTCATAGCGTTTTCTTTCTTTGTAAGTGTCATATTTCGATTGCGGTCAGCGGGATACCAAAGTTTTGATTTTGTCCCAGCCACAGGCTGTTGTTTAAAGATGTCAAAAGGTTGTTTTTCTGTCCAGCCTAAAATGATTTCACCTTTTCTGCACCATAACTAAAGGGACGTACATACTAATAAGGTTCCTGGTGTTTGTTTGTTAGTGTGGAGGAGCAGGCTAGGATCACTATATACACTACATATACATACTTTCCCAGAAGGCTTCTGTGCATATATGCCAAACCAACTGGGAATCAAAGACAGGATGGGTAATTGGAAAACGTCTGCCATCTTGATGTACATCTGGAAGTCCTTGCAACTCTGGAACTGGTAAAAAGCTGTGGCGTGCCCACGCTTTTTACACAAAAGACATACCTGACTAGTCAAAACATAGCACATTGGAGAAATGGCAAGCTGGTGTCTCCTTACAAGCGATTGGAAGTGTATCACAACCTGATGGTATGATCGGCAAGCATAATTGCTCTAGAGCTCTAGTGCATTTCTCTAACCTTAACCCTCTGCAGTGGTTGGTCTGTTTTGACATCTACAGAGAAAATGAGCAGAAAAATCTTGCCTTTCCATATCAAAGAGTATTTTTACTACTACTAATGTGACTTTGTTCCACGGCTGAGTGGGCTGATACCCACAGAATGGGAACTAGCCAATTACCGCCGAGTGTCTCTAATTTTCTGATTCAATTAGCATGCCTCAAAGCCTTCTAGTCTAATAGAAATCTACTTCGCAGTTAGCTCTCTGATTAATCATTGCCCATCTGCAAGTCATCGAGAAAGTTGGTGGAACGAATTTGTGTTTTTAGATGCCTGCAAGCTTAACGAATCAAACCTGGCCCCAATTCCGCTGGCCTCTTTTCCCTCCAACTGCACCTGTACGGACCCTGGGGTTGATTAAAAGAGCGAACTCATTCATCGAGACGCTTCATTAAGCAGGCACTTGCTTAAATCAGATTTTGAAGCATACTGCTGCCTCAGGCAGAGAAGATCTGTGACACGTTCCATGCTGATGTTCTGCCAGTGCTGAGTTGAACCTGAAGACCGTGGTCAGCCTTAGGGTTATTGCTCACTGAGGTCTATGAGCTGGCCTTCACTGGTTAAAATTCAGCTCATGTCAGTTGTCGATTATGTACTGGAGAACACAATTATTAGTGCAACGCCTTGGTTAATGAGTACTCCCCTAGGGTTTTCCCAGACGACATGCAGGATTGCAGTACCATCGAGAAAATACGAAACCCATCTTTCCCATGTTCGTTACATTAAGGTGTTGTTTGTTCCAAAATAAATTAAATTAAAAAGCTGATCACACGAAAATAAGTTAAAAAGATGGATAAAACCGCCCGAATCCTCTTGACGGTGTTCGATTGTGAATGTGGGGAGAAACGCAAAAGTATTTACGTTGTTTTACGCAATGTTTTTGAGAGGGCATGTAAATTTTCATTTGAAATTGCTTACGTTTCCTAGGATTGTGCCTTGTAATATACACAAGCACTTGTATACATTTGTGGCTTGGTTTCTTTTAATGCCCAAGCTAGCTTAGCGGACTTGGTTTAATGATTGGCTAGCCACTTGACATCATCTAAAAACTGCCAGGAGAAGAGATTACAGTATTTGCCCAGAGCTATTCATTGTGGGCCTAAGCTACATATGAGACCGAGGCAGGTTTGCATTCTAAGTGAATGCTAATTCACCTGGGGTCTTCGTTAGATCTGTCATTTTGGGGGATGGCGGCTGATGGGCATTGGATAGTATTTCTAAGCCAATGGGAGGCTCGGAGAAGCGCGATATTGTTAGCTAGATGCAGTTATGCATTTTTACGGCTGTTGGTCGTTTGTGATTCTGAAACCTGCCCCAGTGCCTCACCTGCGGATTCCTCCGGATTTCCTGCTGTGCGAGAGGGAGAATAAAAATGATCATTAACAAAGTAGTGTAAAATGATTGTTCTGTGAACATAATCATTATTGCTCTGTTATTAGACTACAGTATTATTATGCGTTATTAAACTCTGCAAACCTGCCGAGACTGACAAAGAAGCCTGTCTTGCAGTCAAGGCTTTATAAAGACCTCCATTTTATCACATGTAGAAGTTTTGGTTAGCGGATACATTCCGGGGGGGGGGGGGGGGGGGAAGAAAAAAAAAAAAACATGGAAGCGACAATATGCATTATGGGAACACGACAACCCTAAAGCC
>JAOYSI010007045.1:0-35006 GCA_025775065.1 Hiodon alosoides | reverse complement strand
CCCTCCAACCAGTGCCGAAGCTCTTGTGCAGGCTGTGAGTGCCATTTGGATGAACATTCCTCCCCTCCAACCAGTGCCGAAGCTCTTGTGCAGGCCGTGCAGCCTGCAGTTTGTCAGACAGGTGGCTCAAAGGTGGCTAGACTAGAGTTCAGTCAGACCTCTCGCTCTCCAAGTTCGTTGACAGGATTTGCAGCTATGAGCCAAGATACATTGGCACAATAGGCAAGTCCAAATCATGGAGAGAAAAAAAATCAAAGATAGGACAGAAAAATTTCATGCAGTCTCAGATAAAGTGATATATTTTGACCTATTACATTTTATTTACTGCTGTTTATTATTTTAAAATATTGCATGAGAGATCACGTGTCTTCTTCAGTAAGAATTTGAATTGATCTGTTGTTCTGTCGGGACAAGGACTTGTCCTTACTGTGATCCTCCCTGAGCCATCAGACCGCTTACCATACGGCACAGGAAATGCCGCGAGGTTCTCAATACACCTGGGAGAGCTTGTTTGACTCTCCAATGGAGCCGGACAGCATTCCCCAGAAGTGGCCCAGCTCTCCCGGCACGGTTGCCAGGCACGGTTGCCAGGCACTGTCTCTTATTTTTAGGCCGGGCAGCGTGTTCGTGGCCTGTGTCCCCCGGGGGCCTTGGAGAGCCCAACCTCTGCAAAGCAGCTGGATGACATGCCGGGTCAGGTGGCTTGCCTTCCATCAAGCTGCAACACAACACTTTCATTACAACTGTGACCTTCTTCAAACTGCCGTTGCTGAGAAGCTTAGAGGCCTTTCATAGGAACAATCTTTTTTAAATTGTAGAGAATATGTTGATTTGTAATCAAGGGTTCTGGATTTTTTTTATTTTTATCATCTTTTTAAAGAATGTGAGCCCCCTGCCATAAAAAAAGGTTTACATTTCCCTGGTAAATGCTAGTACTGTGGATAAAAATATAATTTTTCCCCTAAATCCTTTGTTTTGTGTCTTTATTGAGAGAATGCATCCGAACAAACAATGCATTTTTTAAAAAGAGCTAAAAATAGTATCTCGTCTCGGGCATGGTGGAGGGCACCTCCAGAAAAAAGGACCTTTCCTTAATTATGCGAGCTTGAAATCACGAGTGCCTTGATATACAAGATTAAGAGGTTTAATGAACCCATGGGGCTTTTACAAGCCTTTCTAATGGTCCGTTTTTATCATCCTACAACTTCCTCCAGCAGCCCCTCCTGGGGATCTCCTGGGAGTCCTGCTGGAGCCCATAGATAAAATGTTTGGCCAGGGTTCACAAGCTGCTGAGAACCGGCCTCGCATTTGTACCCTATCCAGTTACCAACAGCCTGTGCTGATGACTCTGAAATTACCCAGTGAGAGGGCTGAAGATGAGTCCTGATTAGAGCAATTTGCATCTCCAAAGACATGATATTGTGACAGGGAATTCATCTTTCAGTTTCAAATAGCTTCATTTCTGTTGTAGGTTGTCCAGGTCAGCTTGAGTGGCAGCTAATCGCAAGACCTCATTTCCAGCAGTGTTTCCAGATACGTGAGACAGGTTTAGTATCTTATTCCCTCCCTTCCCTCACTCCATGCCACAGAGTTTTCATTTCTAGAGTCACTGGCATGGTTGGCATAACACACAGTGAAGGATATGCTATTCTCCTGGAGGTCTTGATGCTTCATGAGAATTTTTCTGTGGGACGCTTTTCAGGGAAGTGTGTCACCAGGAGACAGCCGTGGAAAAAGATATTTTTTGTTTGGCCCCACTTGAGATCCCCCAGCTCAGAGGATCGGCACGCAGGCCTATTACGCAGGAAGACCATGAGGGACATCTCAAGCATGACCAGGCAGAAAAAAAATCTTTAAAAGGCCCTTGAAGAATCGTGCCGTCGCTTCCCACGTTGAGAAGACGCGGAGTGCGGCATGACCGTACAGTCAGGGCAGACATTTAGATTATCTGGCAGTGAGGGGGTGGGCTGTGATTTAAGCCTTGAGAGAACGCTGAGATCCCGGCTCCTAAGAAGGCGGCCGCATCCCTGTGTTGTGCAGCCATGGTCTGTGCAATGACACTCTTCTCCAATGACCACGCCCACTTGGGCAAGGGTGGACGGAGAGAGGAAGCGAGGCCAAGCTGAAGCTACACAACCAGCAATAATATCCATCACACTCCTTTTGGCTGAATTAATGAGACATTGTGAGATATAGAGCTTTTGAAATGATAATGTTTGGGATATGATATTTAGTTATAGTCGACCGGCGCATTTCTCATCAAAATTGTATATTAAATGTAATATATATGTATGTGTGTATATATATATATATATATTTAAATCCTTCCGTTAAAATGTTTTTGCCAAGTTACGAACAGGCAACAAATTTATCATAGTTTGTCAGATTTATCTTAGTTACTTCTTTATAATAAATTACTGAATAGTTTCACTGCTCTAAGAGGACCTTTTCATAACAGTAAATACATCTGTTGTAAAGCTTCAGCTGTCAGTGGACATACTTGCTGCGGCCAATCATTCTTAGTTATTTGGCACAGTATTACTAGTCCTCCTTTGCTACCTTCACAGTGCGTCTGAGGAGCTACAATTGCTTTGGATGCATTGGTTTCATCACTGTCGATCCACGGCCATGGAAATGAAGATGTAGAGGGCAATGAGATTTCATCACTGTCGATCCACGGCCATGGAAATGAAGATGTAGAGGGCAATGAGATTTCATCACTGTCGATCCACGGCCATGGAAATGAAGATGTAGAGGGCAATGGGCTTCATCACTGTCGATCCACGGCCATGGAAATGAAGATGTAGAGGGCAATGAGATTTCAGCGATCGGGCTCCGACATCCTACATGCCCTGAAATGTGTTAAGCGAGACTCTTTCTGCAAAATCCCACTTTTAGTCCTTAGCCCTGATTCCGGCCTAAACCACCACTCAGTCCTCAACACTGTATCCGACCAGAACCCTGTATCAGTCCTCAACACTCTTTCTGACCAGAACCTCCACTCGGTCCTCACCACTGTTTCCGGCCAGAACCCCCAGTTAGTTCTCAACAGTGTTTCCAATGAGAACCCTGAGTCAGTCCTCAAAACAGTTTTTGACCTTAACCCTCACTCAGTCCTAAAAACTGTTTTTGACCTTAACCCTCACTCAGTCCTAAAAACTGTTTTTGACCTTAACCCTCACTCAGTCCTCGAAACAGTTTTTGACCTTAACTCTCACTCAATCCTCAACACTACTTACGACTTACCGTCACATAGTTGTGAATATCATCTTTCTACCCCTTCCCTCACCAGTGACTTACATCTCAAGCACTCACCACATGTGGACTATAGTCTGGTCTGTGCAGGACCCTGGGTGAAACACTGTGTTACTGACAAATTCCTTTTGAGGAAGAAAATATATTTGCGATTAATTTTACCTCCCCGAATGTAAAACCAGACAGACTTAGAAAAAGTTTATTACAGGAGTTTATCTTTTTTGGGCTACATTACAAGTGCATGGTGACCTAAGTGCATGGCGATCATTTCCTCATGAATTCTTTTTTATAGATGGTAGGGCAGACAACACACAGGAAAGAATGATGAGCTGTTCTATTTACTATGCTTTGACAGCCAGTTTGCCGCACAAATATATATATATATATATATATACATATATATATGCTGTGAAATACCAATAACGTTATTTTTGCGATACAGTCTCACAGTTTTATCCAGCAATCACAATAACTAGCAACCTCACTTAGATGCACAGAAAGTATTGTTAGTAATTTAATACGGTGACACGTCCCTGTTGAATACTTTATTAAGAAGCAAAGTGACTTTCAGAGGCCATACATGCATGATGTGCCTCAGCTGCGGAATTTTACCTGCTTCTGTCCTGAAATGTTTCTACAGACATTCAAAGAAACGGTTGCCTGTAACATCAGTTTTGACCGTAGGTCAGTAAATAAAGCTAATATTCTAGTTACATATTATCTATGTATTAGTGAAAATAATAGTAATAATAATGTAGTAGTTATAGTCCATCATATTTATTTCCCAGAAATATGAACTTTTCCTAAAATGGACGACCTGAAGATGTGTAAAATGCCTTTTATGTGTGCTGAATTCAGATAAACTTTTGATGCAAAAAATTACAAAATTACTTTTGGAACTCATTAAATATTGAATTGAATGACAGTCATAAGAAGCATAATTAATTCATAATCGAGCTATGAAGGTCCAAGAATAGCTGGGCAGAGCTAGCATACAATGTTGAAGGAATTAAATTAGGGCATAAATTACCTTTAATAACAAAACAACAGGCCATTTTGGGTGTAATTAAAAAGATTTGGGTGCATGCGTATGTGTGTGGGGCAGCGCTAACATATGGCTTGTTTCAATGAAAGCCACCCCCCCATTAAGCTAACATTGTCGTGGCTGATGTATGGGCCCTGTGTAGTGGACACTGAAAGATTCATTTGTCTTCTCGGTTATAGAAACGGATGAAAAGAGGTGGTGGGGTGCAATGGGTCTAGTGAGGTCCTGAACCATAGCCTGGTCAGAAGAAGCAGAGGTCTGACCAGGATCCAGGGGAGACGCTTCCAGACTCTGGTGTCTACTGAACCAACCGAAATCCTCCACCCCTAGCCGCTCTAATATGGAGAAGGCCTTCCCAGCAGTCGCCGCCCAGCCCCCACCGATCCTCCTCGGAAGGTTTTATCTAAAAAACTGCTGTTGCGTGAAAGCTCTGGGTTTCCCCCATCGATGTCGCTCTGCAATGCTCTGGGGGGCGAGGGTCACTTTAATAAAAAAAAGAAATCATCAAAAGCCTCTGAATTATTTTGCCCATTTGAGCATTGTTGTCGGGATCAGTCATAACGGCCAACTATCTACAAAGAAGGGCTTTGATGTCAACTGTTGTTATCGGGGGGGAAATTGTTGCTGTGTGAGAAAAAGCAGTTTTATCTTATAGCTAAAACCTCCACTTAAGCTGTGTTATTTTCCTTCTTTGGGTCTTATTAATTAAGCAGGTCTCCGTGATGTCTGAGAATGCCATAACCAGGGCTTGTACTGGGACTTCAAGTGTCACCCTGTAGGCCTATTCAGAAGTAACGGTCAAGCAGGATTTAACACTGCATTACTTATGGCGACCACGGTGAAGGCATGCACCAGGCCAGAAATGCCCCTTCGTTAATCAGTTTATGATGAATAAGCAACTGAAAATGGCAACAGGATATTTATTTCTTCAACTTGGACTACCATGCACTTTAATTAACTCTATTATTTCAGAGTCAACTTCACAATCTGCCATAATATCAGGGGATTTTTTTACATGAACATGGACTATGCCTATAAAATTTTGCAAGGGTCTCCATCCACTACTGGAAACGAACAGCCCCGAAGCATGCGTAGAGATAACCCGAGTCAATGAGATGAATGAGGCCATTGCAGTGAATCAGAGATCGAATGCTAGCAATGTCAGGGCATCCTGGCAGAAGAAACACACTGCACTTTCTTAACCTTCAGTGGTCACATAACTGGGGCCTGAAACGACCTGTTTGGAAACTCTGTTATCCTTAATTTAGCAGCCGTTGCACCATAATAAAGGCTGCATTGTATTAACTGTTTGCAGTCTTGAAAAACAGCAATTGCCCTTTCTCACTTTTCCCCGGTACTCTTTAAAAGCATGCTCTCTAATCGTGTGCATTAAATAAATACTGCTTTCCAACTCAGCGTTTCAAGGCCTCCCTAGTTCTCCCTTTCTTTTAAAACAAGAAAAAGAGGAACATCTGTTTGAGCTGAAGAGCGGGATAGAAACAGTTGACCACTGCGGTGAGAATTGGTAGTATATTCTGTATGATCTGCTTCTCTCTCTCCCCCTCTCTCTCTCTCTCTCTCTCTCTCTCTCTCTCTCTCTCTCTCTCCTCTCTCTCTCTCTCTCTCTCTCTCTCTCTCCAAAAACTCTGAGGTGTCACACAAAGATCGACAGAAAAAGAGAAAACAGATAGCGGAGAGAAAGGAAGAAATAGTATACCGTGCATTGGGGAAATATCAGGACCTTTTATTAGACAATCCATAGCCAGCAAAGCCGTTCAAGTATTTGCCGGGATAATTTGACTGCGGAATAGACATTTACCGAACACGAAAGAGGACCTGGGTAGTTATTCAGAGTGAGGAGCAGTCTATGCAGATGCAGAGAACATTCAGTCAGGCATCCATTGGCAGTTCCATACCCACATTCTCCATTTTATTTATTGTGAATATATATATTAACAAAATTGAGTGGTTTTGGGGAGAAAGCCTACATTTGGGAAATTAAATATGGTACAGTTTTACAGAAATTTGGTATAATTCTCACTCAGGAAAAGCAAACAAAGAACTCTTAATTGTGTGGTACATTTTTTTATGAAATCACAAGCATTTGAGGCCTGAGGAGCAAAATGTGTTTTTCTTTTGGCCCTCTAAGCCCATGTCCTTATTTACTCAGCATCCTACACATGCCAGGGTTTTCAGTCCGTTCACCCAACGTGCGGTAAATCCCTTACGTGGTAAGGGCCCTGGCATTTCCTTGTTGGTCTTGAGGTTGTTCCAGGATGTGAGAGCGAGACCTTAACCAGAATGTGGTCAGTTAGGATGTGCTGTGGGTGTGCTGAGAGCCAAGGGATGATAGGTGGGGCTCCGCCTTTTTTCACTACACCACCCAACAGAGTGACTGTCCTGTTCCAAGGCAGGGCCTTCTTCACAGCTCTGTATCCAGAGAGGCTTTGGAAGACCAGTTGAGGCTCTGTTGGTCCCCTGGATCAGAAGGGATCTGTATGTTTTCTGAGCAGTGTAATGTAAGAAATTTAATTTTGCACATCAAATGTTCATTTAGCAGTGATAATTAAAATGCATAATGATATACATTTAAAGGATCGCTTTAAGGTCAATATGGAATCTGAAAAGTTTTGGGGCAAATCAATTCAAATGAAGTTATTGAAAATTATAGAAATCATGAAATAATGAAAATTATTTTTTGCACACCAAATACAGAAGATTATTAATATATTTTTTTTAACAATTTCATGTTTTTATGGTTTCTTTATTTTCCAGTTAACAAAATTGTTTTGATTTTTTTTTATGTCATTACAATTTAAAGTGGTTACATTATACAATAGAGTGTACAACACAGAACCCTAACTTTGAATTAAATTAACAATTTTGTCTTTACTTATCTTTTAATTTTTTATATTTTCAAATATTTTCAACAACAAAACTAATCTCAATTGGACTGAAAAGTACAATTGTTTGATTTGAAAGTGAATTTTGGCGATTTTGGCAAAACTGTTATCTATGGTACTCCCTAAAGTCTATGCAGACTGATAAGGCCAATGAGAATTATAGGGGATAATCTGATTTGTTCATATTTAAAGTCGAGGAACTCTCAAAATATAAAACAAAATTGCCCATTGATAAAGCAGACGTTTCAACACTTCCTCAAACCGTCTAAATTAACCCAAACCATCCTCTCTAGCTCAGACATCCTCAGTCCCACCCAGTTTTTTTTTTTTTACTGGTACAGGAAGTGGAATAAAATTTTGTGGCTGCCCCATTGGACTGACTGATATCCTTTTGATTGATACAGGAGAAGTGCGGTCTATCAAATCCCTCCCCGTATTTAGCTTATTTGAGGTTAATGGATTAGACTTGTCTTGGAACTGTGTTCATTTAGGCCTCTTTTCCCATTTAGGAAAGAGACAGAAAGAGTGTGAGATAGAGAGATATTTCTCACTCCAAACTCAGGCCATGATGCTTTGTATTTTGCCCTTAACTGTGATTAATAAATTTTAAAATGATGAACTTTTAACCAAACTCTATTTTGATTGGATCAGTGCCTCTGGGTTTAACAGCAGCCACTTGCTGTCACTAGTGGCCTTCACCAGGTGGTTTCTGTCAGATTTGCGATATTTGCGCTTTCTCACTCTCTCTCTCGCTCTCTCTCTCTCTCTGGTTCCTTTTATTTTGTTAGGCGGGCTTGGCTCTGCAGTAGTTATAAGCCCTGTAGCCATTCGTGGCTTGCATAATAAAATGTAAAGATTATTTTGTTGGGGTCTGAAAATACCACATATGAACTGTGAGAAACATAGAGGGCTTTTTTGTGTCATTTGTATAATTTTAAACAGAATTTCTGGCAATTTCAGCTCATCATATAGGAACTGTGTAAAAAAAAAAAAAACCTATAAATAATTTTTTTACCACAATTGTGTGTGGATTCAGCCAGATAATGACACAGGTTCACACATCCTAACAAAACCACATTGGTAGTGTGTCTGTGCGGTTATCCAATGATTTTCTTTAAATTCTCTTGTACATGGTTTGACAGAAGTGCAACATATCCTGCATGTCCAGTTTTGCAGAAACCTCTTCCAGTTTCCTTGCATTTTATTGACTTTGGCAGTCGTTCGAATCTGGTTACGTTTAAAGCGCACTTGAATCTGACTGTGTGTGTGTGTGCGCGTGTTGTTTGCTGATCAAGGAAATATATATAAATGGATGAATAATAAATAGATGGCTGTGGAGGCAGCCTTTGTTCCGCCAAAAGCTCCTCATGATGCATTGAGTGAAAACATCAGTTGACAAGGAAACGGTGGGAGGTAGCAAGCCTCCTTGGCTGTGTGCGTTTTCATGGGGTTACACAGCACAAGGCTATGCCTTCCCATAGTGATATTATTATTGATATGTCAATGGACTGCACTGACAATGAGCTGCACTGGGTGTCAACATTACTTCCTGTTCTATAGTGGCCCCTGCAGTTCTAATGAGGGGATATGCATTTAAACTGAGATCCATGAATGTTGGTGTGTAGGACTGGTGTTGGGGTAGGGGGGTTGGGGGGTTGAGGCTACCAAGTCCCCCCCCACTTTTCCCCAAAACCATCTATGAAGGCGCTGTGGGGGGCGTGACCTGCGGCTTGCTGGCGGACATACTGATTGGTAAATGACAGATAAGGTTGCTCCTCCGTGTGTGTAGACCCTGTGATGAGTAGCAGATCCCTGGAGATCTCCAGAGGCCATCTCTGGTTACTGTTTTCCCTGCCCTTTAAATGCTTGGGTTAGCTTGTAGGCCTTCAGCACAACTATCTCATAAACAGTCAAATGCCTGATGATCGCATACACTGCTCATAACAGCCATTCCTCGCATATCTTCCTACATGTAACGTGGAACACGAGACTAACTTTAAGTGTGCTCTTCGCTACTTCTGCTTGATCTGCTACTTGAGACAGGGATTTCAATAACGATTATATTATGCCATGTTTTTTTTTGTTTTTTTTTTATGTTTTACAATTACCTTTTTTGATACATTAACTAATTTGACCTTTAGATTTAGAACAGATTAAGAAGAAACCTTGTGAAAAGTACGGTGACAGCAGTTCTTTATTTATTTCAAAATAGAAATTGCTATTTGCAAAGTTTTTAAGATATTGGCAATACTGCTTATGTTGACTAGCATACTTTGTGTTTCTGTGACTTTATGACATTATATTTCCCTTCATTGGCTACATTTTGCCTTTAGTCACGTGGATACTTCCAGCAGAGTAAAGTGCCATGTCACAAAGCACAGATTTGCTCTGAATGCTCCAAGAACATGACAGCGAGTTTAGTTTACTCAAGTGCCCTGTGCAGTCCTCAGACCTCAACCCAACTGAGCGTCTTTGGCATGAGATGGAACGGGCTGTTTGCAGCATGAATGTACCGCCGGCTTTCAAGGGGAAGAAGGAGCGGAGGATTTGCCACATGGCCAAGCAAGAGTTTTTCAGTGGTCAAACTCCACTAAAGAGGCTGTTCTTCAACTGTATAATGCCCCAGTTCAATTTCTTCTAGATCTTCAACTCCCATGAAAAAGACACTGAAACACCAGAAACGCTAACAGGAAGAGTAACCAGTTAGCTCTAAGTCTAAAAGGAGCGACAAACCAAGAAAGACCAAAATATCTAAATCGCAGTAAAAGGAGACATAGATGTGACTGAGGTTTTTTACATTTTAATAGACTGTGGAATTCTTAAGGAGCATTTGCTGTGGAAGCAAAAGCTTTGGAGTCCTTCAGGACAGCTGCTGTATTAGAAGATCTAGATTACAGGGACATGAGGAGCAAGTTCGGGTTTAATAGTGTTTCCTTGTCAGTAAAATGCATGTTTTTGTGTTATATATATTATATATATAAAACGCATTAGTAGTTTTCACAAAAAGAAGCCTTTCCCATGTCAGTACTTGTGGGACTATTGTGCAGATGGATGATGCCTGCATTTTGGAATAATGGACTTCAGCGACCTACTCTCTTGCTGACATGTTTTTGAAAATAAACCATCAAGTGCTATGTTGCAACTGGATCCAGAGCTATCTTGGCCATTACAAAGCATTTCTGTAACAGAATGTACAGGCTGAAACCTTGGCAGAATAGTCCCACTAAATGCCATTGATTATACCCATTTAGATTGAGAGAGGGGTGAAAGGGCAGGGTCCAAAGTGCTTCTTGTGTTTAACCAGGGGTGTCCGCACATGGTGCATGTGTGGTAAAAGGAAGAAAACTACTGAACACTGAGCATGATTAAATTAATGTATATTTCTTCAGTTGTTCCAGTCACTATGACACTACAAAGTTATACACAACTGCATACAGAATCTTTATATTGATTTATAATATATAATAAGCTTTTTATATACTTTAACTGTATAATTATGAATATAAAATTAATTGCAATTAATTTGGTTTCAATTTAGCAGTTCAAAAGTTACATAACACTTTGAATTGGTTTTACAAACGGACTTCCTGTAACCGTAAACTGTACAAACTGTGCAAACTGTACTTCGGTTACAAGATTAGAAGACAGAAAAGTTCAATGAGTGAGCAACATGCAGCGTTCGAATGAATAGGAACACAATTCCAAGCCTCCCAAAACAACGGGCCTCATTGCACATAAACATTAGCCAATCATCGTTGGTGAGGGACACCACATGGGACCACCTACAGCGCACAAACGGGCCTAATATGTGAATATTTAATAATGGATGTGGATAAAGTAAAGAATTGGGGTTTCTTGTCTTTTATGTTTGGTTTTTGACTTGGTGTCTTGGTTCAGGGTTAGTTAATCCCACACCATGCAAGCTTCTTTCATTTGGCTGCCAATTTGCTTGCTAAAACCTCTGCTCTGATCTATCCTATAATCCACCCCCCCTCAGAAAATTATGGGATATTTTCCATTAAATATTCCTCTAGGCTGGCCCTTTTGTGTATTTGTGTATGTAAACAGTTGCAGCCATGGTGGCTTCGCCAGTTTCCTGTCTGGGTGCTGGTCTCATGCTGGGACAGTATCATCTTCAATTGCAACACAAGAATTTTCATGCTGGTTTTGTTGTCTGGTTACACCTTTTTTCCCCTGCAATACTTTCCAGACAACTCATGACCAGCAGACAAACACAGGACGGTTTGGAGCACTATGAACCGGTGACATTCTTTGAGGAGGTATGGTGGTCTAATTAATCTAAAAAAAGGGCACCTTTCAGGAGTAAACACTGGCGATCACTCCTTTGTTAGTGCAACAGAGTCTATGAATGTCATCAGTAGTCACTTTTGGTCACGTCACCAAGACATCTATTGACTGGTATCCCAACAGAACAGGACTGGAAACTGCTATATTCGGTACTATCTGTGATGGTACTAATGCTTAAAATTACACGTAGCCTCCTTTGTTTGAAGTAATCATGGATCACACAAGTTATTTGATAAGATGTGTTTTATATAAATTAAACTGTGTTTTCATTTTTTAAAATACAAATTGTTTTGTTTGAAAAAAATAAATTTACTTAAAGCATTCTTGCTTACCTCATTTTTAGCTAACTCAAATCCCTAATTTATCAGATAAATTAAATATGCATATTCTGTCTGTGCATTATTAAATACTGTTATGTAGCCAAATATGTAAGCATTTCCAAATCATATCTTATCATACCATATTAATTATTAATTATTATATATGATTAAGTTTTTATTAATAAAAAATCAAATAAAAAACGAACAAAAAATATTAGTTTAGTTTAGTGATATCTGCTCAATACTTTTGCGTTGGAGACAAGCGAGTGATTTATTGTCTTAGTGTTTGTATGATAATCTCGCACGTATGATGACAAATTACATTAAAGTTAAAACCATTTTTTTTAAAAGAATGGAAGAAGGAACGTCGTGCGTCTAGTTACATACGAGCAAATTACCACTGTAGCCTACAAATACATTTTTAAACAACACATTTTTTAATGACATTTAATGTCTTAATATGTATAGGCCTGCTGCTATCATATATTTGCACAGGATCGTGAGCGCTTCGTTTATAAGTGAAAGGAAACTGAACCGCCTTTCTTACGGTTTGCCTGATAAATTATTTTGAGCCTTGAGACAAACAGTATTTAGTTTTCCCTCTCGTCAATCTGAAATTAAGAGACTGAACGCCACCTAGAGGGATAGGCCAATAGAGCAACGAGTGTTTAAATAGTGTTTGTCTAGGCGCTAACCAGGGGGAGCTGAGAGGTGGAGTGGCAGCGTGTTGCAAATGAGGAACGTTTGCAATGATAATATTCCACTTTGGTTTCAGAAAATAAAATAAAAGGAGGCCAACATAAGCGCTATCTATTTTTATTAAACATGTTAGAAACGGCTGTGTGTTGATTTGTCTCAAAGATAACGAAGAGCTTTTATTGCATCATTTTGTACTTAGATTGTTTTAATCGAGAAAAAGATGTTTTTATGAAGCAGTTTTGAATCGACTGAATTTTGACGAATTGTGTCAGGTGCCTGGTTGTTAAAGTCGCGGCTGTGAATGGTGTGTTTACATAATCTGCTCGAGACATGGGCATGAAATATCACTTTACAATATTAGAAACTAGAACTTTAGAACTTAAATGTTCGGCATACGCCTCTAACTTACATTTACAAACACGTGAGGATTCCAAATTAAGATGTTGAAGGGTACCAACGTTAGTTTTAGCATTCAACTCTAATATGTGTCTAATATAACATCCCTTGGCATCATGCGATCAAATAAATCTGACCTTGTGAAAAGCAGCTGTAAGGTTTTTTGATTACCTGTAAAATATTCTTAATTTTCTGTAGTACACTGAATATTGTTTCTGAAGCTGGTATACACCGATGGAAGCTATTACATGTCTGACGTTTGATTTGCAGCGATACAATAAAAATACTATTTTATTAAATAATAAAATAATTATATATTAATATTGTATTATATTAAATAATAAAACAATGAAATAAATATATTAAATACAATTATTTTATTTGATTAATAAATAGTAGTTTTCTATAAAGACAATTGAATAATGACAAGTGTGTGTGTGTGTGTGTGAAAGGTTTAAAATGCTTTAGATTAAATCTGAAGTTTTAAAGTGATCAAAAAATTGAATTGGCTATGGATTAATAATATATTTATACATATTTTATTATATATTTAAATATTGACAGTATCGGTATCTCAGTTAAACCCATTGTCATTTTTCTGTAAGATTTGTTTCAACAGGTTAATCTATTAAAAATATATGAGTCATCCGGTAAATATCATCCGGTTGTCGAACAATTTTTCTAGCCCGTCACTTTCCAGGGCCGAGATATTGCCTGAGCAATTGCCGGAGCTTGAGCATTTGTCGCCAGAATTAGTTGTTCAAGACTCAATTTATGAGTAGGACTTTACTCTTGTAATAATTTTATTTAGCATATTTCATTAAAACGTTTTTTAAAGATAAGAACCATTCTAAATAGTGTAAATAGCCTGATCGTTTATATTTTGATATATCAGGATTTACCTGAAGCAAAACAAATAATTGTGGTCCCTTGTTATCCCCCAAAAATGGTCCCTCGTTCCTGCCACTTTAATTTGGAATGAGAGGAATAAGCATCTGATGTCTGTATTGTTTGTCTTTTCCTGTTGGCGCCAAACGTATTTAGCTTTAAAGGGTTCGGTAAATATGCAGATTTAAAATTATAACATTATTTTAAAATGTTGTTTATGATATTTAACGGTAATAAATAATAAAATCATTTCAACGATTGTTATTTTGATAATAACAATGTTGATGCTTAAAAGTGTAGACGTTTATGCTGTGAAAATCCAAACTGACTTCAAAAAATCTTTAATAAGGTTTTTTCTGACAAACAATTATGATTTTTTTCTATTGTTTAACAACAAATACATGAGACTCCATTGTTGTTAGTTCCGCCGCATTCTGCTGTAAGATTTGTACGCTTAGAAATAAGCATTTATATTAACATTTTAATTGATCCGTGAGCCATGCTTTTTGACGATTACGAACGTTATACTCTTACCTTCTGTCGCAGTCAACTGGATGCTGTTACACAAAACACAATCCTGTGTATTAGTTTCATTAACTAAACGGGAAATGATACGCTATTTGTTGCATTTATACACCATTCACCTTTAATAGATGTAAATAAGTATTTATCTGGTTATTGAACGAAATACCTCACAAGTGCTTGTCTTCACATACCATTCATTAACATATAGCACATCGTAATCCCAACTGTATAAACATTGCCTTACTATTTATAACAAAGTTCTGATGTTTTCATAGAAGGTCAACCTAAAGGCAGAGTAACTGAGTCACAGGTATCACGCGACTGTGTGTATTTGGCGTTGGCATTGTCTGGGGTCAATGTCGCCGCCGCCAAAGGAAACGAGGGTTATTTTTCAGCGGATTTAAATGCCAATTTTTTTTCAGGTTTTGCCTCACTACTTTCTTAAGTCTTCCTGCATTGTTATGCACACTTACAAGAAACTTCCTTGCCAGGTGGGCTGCCTTTTCCGAATAGGAACTGTAGGTTAGGCTTCAAAATCTCCAGAGTTAGAGGTCAAGGAAAACTGCGTGAGAGATCCAGGCAGCGTTATTTTAAATACCATAGCAGTGCTAAGTGGGCTAATATTAATCTGGTGTTATTTAACAATAGTTGGAACATTTCCACTGTTGCTATACTTGGACGTAATATTTGGTTTGTCTCGTCTGTAATTAAATGTTGACACTCAAAGGGGTCCTTTACAAATGCCTTCACTAAATACCTTAGTAAAGCCTGTTTGTGCGTTATGTAGGCTCTTTGTAATTATGTGATGGCATCTATGACGTTTTCATTTTTCAGTAGCCAAATGCATTTGTGGCTAGATTAAAAATGTATAAACAATTAATTTAAAAAAAAAAAAAAACAATATTCCATAGACATTAAATTAAAGTACACTAAACATTGAACACTAATAGACGCGTATATATAAAAAGGCACAAAGCGCTGTAATAAATGTCTTAAATAAATGTCGTCTGCGCTTCACCGTAAAATGTTTTTGCCAAAACTGAAATTATTTAAATTGAAACTGACTTATTGGAGTTGCCCTAAATATAAAAACCTAAATTTTAAAAATTGTTTAAGTAAATGCCGCCAAAATGCATTTACGGTACCCAAATAAATTGGTGCGTTAAACCCTGACAAGTGAAACTCAAAATATTTCATTAAGACAAGACATTCAAGCAGCGTGAAGTTTTTGGAAAACTGTGGAATTGTTACGTCAGTATTTACATACGCTTTAATGTAACGAAATAAATATTTGAATTCGTATTAGCACACACATGCTGTAATAATGTGGACAATGTACACAGAGTGTAAAGTGGTTTACTTCGATCTGTGTCTCAATATAGCAATTTGACTCCAGACCAATAGTTGTAAAAAAAAATTCTCAAGTAGCATTAAGTGTTTTTTTTTAAATCAAAAAGAAACATAAAAAATACAGCCCAATCTTGGTAATGCTGTTTGAACGCGGTTCTAGTTTTGTAACCTAAAAAACACGTTGAAGGGCATATTTGCTGATGTAGCCTATGCCTTCTTCACCTTGGGCAATCGGGATTAATGCTCATTTGTGTGCTGGGTGTCTTTGTGTACGCGTTTTCGTGCGGAGATGCTCGCTGGTTCCCATGGTTTCCCTGCCTGCGCGGGGCACGACCTCCATGTTGCTCTGCGGGGACCCAGACACCCTCACGGCGTGCTGCAGGAAGGACAGAGTCTGTGTTATTCTTTCTCACTACCTGACAGCAACATTTCACTCCCGCTCTATGACCTCGACAGTTATGAACAAGTGCTCTGCTTTTCTCTCTAACACAAGACAGAACTTATGCTCGTAATCCTCCCAGTTCTAATTCAAAACGAAAACAAGTTTTAGAGTTCGCTTAGGTTCAGCGTCTGCTTTCGTCCTGTTGTCAGAAGTGCTGCGCTAAGACCAACCTAACTGAGAAAAATAAAATACAAAACCCATATAGTTATTAGGTTTTATTAATATTTTTGATTGATATTACGTTTAAAATGTAATTTTATTATTCTGCAGTGATTTTAATGTATTTCAAGGTAGTAATTGTATATCTTTAAAATAGAGGGATACAAAGCATTTCTCATATTTTGTAATAAATTGGGTATTTAAAGGCATGATAAGTCTCTAGAGAAAGGAGGGAAAAATGTATAACTGCAGGTTGCTCTTGGCTGTGGTAAATCTCCTGGTGTTCCCCTGGCAGCACAGACCTATGGACGTATTCTATAAAACAAGCCTTATCTAGCGGGAGGTGCCAACTTAAGCTTGCTGGGCTAAGCCAGCGACATGATTGGTAGTGGGTGGAGTAATTTTGATTGAGAACATTACTCCTCTCTTTGCCCTGCAGGTCAGTGTGACAATGTCCAGATAAAACCATAATGATTGCGGAGCCGTCAGTGGAGTCAGCGGGAGGGTGTTTTCCTGTGGTTGAAAGGGTGTGCAGAAACATTGCAATAAAGAAGATCAAAAAAATGAATGCAGACATGTATTGAGATGATATCGTATTCAGTAGCACAGCATTTTATGTTCCATTTGTATTTAAATGCACACATGATATACATGATACACATCACATATGATATATATGATACACATCACATCTAGTAATGCCTAATGAGAATAAATAAATTCTAAAATAAATTTTGCATGCTGGGCTAAGCCAGCGACTTGATTGGTAGTAGGTGGGACCAAATCAAAACTTTGGCAATCTGCTAATCATGCTTCACATAGCTGTATTGAATAGATTTCTAATAAGACGAACTTAATTATAATTTAAAGATAAGACAACAAAAAAAAAAAAGAAAATTCTATAAAATTAAATTTTATTTAATGCAATTAAAAAGTTTTGATTTGGTCCCAGCCTGGGTCTCTTGTGTCTGCTACCTCTGTAGTCAGTACAGGAAAATGTCAATTTTTATACCGTCCCAGAATTTTTGCGGTTTTTAATGTTCAGCCATTGAGGCCTCTTCTTGAAATGGTACTTTGAGATTGGCATTCCAACAGGGTGTTCACAAGCTTTTTCCTGTTGATGTTTATTTGATTCTCTCTGCATGATGGGAAGAGAAAGCCTTCCGCATATCAAACCCATCTGATTTGTTTATCAAATGTCACATTCTCCATAAGGCCATGAGAAATCAGCCTTGGGGGCTGTAGAAGTAGAATCTCAGCCAGTGATTTAAAGTGTACGGTGCCAGTCGGCTGTGCCTCTAGCTCAGAGCAGAGCGCTGCCCTTACCCAATGGAGTCCCTTGCCCATAAGAGACAGTCTGAATATGTGTGTTGGACGGGGGGTTGCTAGTGGTGTTGTTTGCGTGCAAAGGCCCTCGGAGCCTGGTCCCTGTGTGGTCCTCCATGGGTTGTGTGTGTGGTCCGCCCAAGCCCCCGATCATCTGTCCAAGGGCTGCTAACTGCCTGCCGAATGACCACGGCTGTTTACTTTAGCTCTGTCTACACCAGCTGAATTCGGAGCGCCGTCTTCCTCCAGCTGGGCCAAATCAGGGCCCGCAGAAAGGGAGAAGGGGCCCCTGTGTGAGTTTGGTAACCCACAACAGGGGCCCATGGAAGACACAAGTACAGTCCAGTCTGATCAGCCTGTTTGAAGTTTTTGAATGAACAAGATGTTGTGTAGGTCCTCTGAAAATAGTCACTAACTCTCTGGCACCAGCATTGGCAGGGCTGAAAATAACATATGGGCTACAGAAAAAGCACAGTGATCAATAAACCCTATTTTCTGGATTCTCGGTGGGCATTCTCCATTCAGACTTTTGACATATTAGAAGTCCGACAGAATTTGAAGTCACTTCTATGTTCTGCAGTTGGCACAGTATAGTTAACATGCTTCTGGGTTAAATATACAGTCCTCCTACTTCTTCTAATTGAGGTCAATGTACATCTGTTTTGTTAATGATAAATTGATTTAATTGACTTCTATGTAGACTTTGGAAGAGACCTTTATCCTAATGCGCTGTAGCTGGTAAGAACAAAAAATTACATTTTTCAGATAAATGTTTTTGGTTTCTGGTATACATTCTGGGTAGGTTTGTTTCCACCCCCCTCCCCCATGTGATATATTTTACATACTGCTTATAAAAGAACATCATATTACAGAACTGTTCGAAAGGACATTAAACATATTAAAATATCACACTACATAAATGCACACAAATTTGAATAACGACTAACAAAAATATAAGCTGGAACAAATTGCTTTCTATCGATTTTCAGTTCTGTTATCATTGCATGCTCTGCATTCAGCTCAAATAAAAAACATTTATGTGGTTTTGAGTGTTGTTACTGCTGCACAACAACATGGTCACCGCCTGTTACTAAATAAACTGCAGTCTGAGTCCAAGCACAGATCTAGCCTCTGATCCCACTCTATCCTCAAAAAAGATTAGCTTCCTATTTATTAATTTCCTTATTTACAAAGCGGGTCGAGAAGTTAAGCCCATCTCGTACAGGGTTTGTGATTCTACATAAATCCACCGAGTAATTACTCAGAGGTTCTTGCACGCCTACCAAGGCAAGGTAATTCCTGATATTAAAAGCTCTTTAGCGCGCGCTGCTTCCACTCCGATCACCGCCGACAGGGCTGTTAGCTTTTAAGCTTTCTTCGGAAACCTGTCGGACGTCGGTGTTTGCTTTTTACAAATTGAGGTCTGTGCTGGCAGGCGCCAGGGCAGGACAGAATGAGCGCCCTGTTGACCTTTCACCTCGCCAGCATGGACCTCGTAACTGGCACAAGAGTCTGCTGACCCCGGGCCACATTCCGACGTTTCCTTTGCAAGGCCAAAGGGGATTCCTGTGATTTGTAGGGCCATTGTGCTAATTAGATTTAATGCAGACTGCTCCACAAATAAACACACAGATAATGCTTTCATTTGTCTTTTCATTCTCGATAATGAATATCGAGCTGTGTGTTTGGCAAAAATTAAAGTGACTGGCAGAGTGGTGCCCACTTTATTGGACCAAATGCTTAAAATTTTGGAGAAATAAAATGTAAAATGTTTCCCCTTTATTCTCCATGATAAATTGCAGTTGAAAAAGCACATTTCTCAGTTCTGCCAGATTTTTTTGTTCTTTTTGCA
The DNA here is from genome assembly GCA_025775065.1 of Hiodon alosoides. Taxonomy (NCBI): domain Eukaryota; kingdom Metazoa; phylum Chordata; class Actinopteri; order Hiodontiformes; family Hiodontidae; genus Hiodon; species Hiodon alosoides. The sequence continues at coordinate 15,538 of JAOYSI010007045.1, read as the reverse complement.
TAAATATTACAAAAGGCCTGAAAAACCTTTGCATGCTATCTGTAAAAATAAATACTTAAAAAAAAACCTAGAAAGCGTACTTAACTTTTTCATCAGTCATATAAGAAACTCTGAATGAACTGGTTCATACTACTACACACATCGACTCTATCTGGTTGGCATTAGGACTTTAAAGCATTGTAATAAAGGAATTGCAATACTTTGTAAAGAATCCTTGAAATTTGTGTGCACTGTGAAATAATGATTTGCTGCATTTTGGGTGCTTTAGAATTTGTTTGTTTACTGTGTAAAATCAGCCATGGGGCACAAAATTGCTTGATATATCTTTTCCCAACAACAAAATAGATTTAAATGTAAAGACAGAATGTGTTTGTGAAATGTGAGTCAGAGTTTTGATGTGATACTTAAGGACATCTGTCTATGATGTAATATTTCCTAACATTTCATGCCAAGCTGGCGATTCCCGACAGTGCAAAACCCATACCCACAATGCAAGACCACAACCTTTTTGTGAAACAGCTTATTCCTTCTGTGCATAGATGTCATGTTTATCGCTGTACATACAGATGGCATGCTGGGATCTGTAGCCATTCTGGTAACAGTAATCAGTACTAGCCTTAGGAAGACTGATCCAGGAATCCTTAATTCTATGGGGTGGGAAAAATGTCAGAATATCCACACAAACAATTTATTGCATAAATTCAAACACAAAAATGAAATATTTGTATTCATCATAATTGCAAATTGCGAAATATTCTTTTTCAAAGTATGCAACACATAGTGTATATACATAATACAGAATTTATTTTAATATTATGCCACTGTAATAAAGTTTAGCATCTGCTGTGAAATTGCATTGTTGGAAACAAGTGTTTAAGCCTTTTTTGTTGGCTCTTCCTCTTCGTTCCGATTTATGTGGAATATGGCCTCAATGTGGAATTATTTTCTCACAATTAATGAACTATAAAAGCCTTTTTTCGGAGTTAGTGTTTGAATTATTATCTGTTGAACTGTGAAGTGAACAACCCAAGGGTGCATTTATTTAAATTCTGTGAAGGCTTAACACGTCTTGCAAACAAAATGTCAATGCATTTAAATGTATTTTTGGCTTGGTATTTATTAGCTATGAAAAGGTCTATAGTACTGATGAAATTTCAATAGTACACGCACGTTCTCTGTTTTCCAGATTTTTTTCTCATACAAAAAAAATATACTCCCCGCCATACCCACCTGAAGAAATATGCAAAGCACCTCCCTCACGAAAATAAAAATGCCTTTAAAACGCTCATCTTTGAGCTTTAGGGTAAAGGGAATTTGCAAAGTCTTTGAGGGGTCTTTGTCACAGTAACTATTTGATTCACATAAAATTGTAATTCACATAGAATTACATTTATATTACGCCTTCTGTCTCCGTTATTACTTTCTGTAATTTGTGATTACCTTTTTTTAACTACCAAAATATTTATAACATTTTGCCAGCAGACCCAGCGTTATTGCAGACTGGTGGTAATGTTAGTTTTACAGGAAGGTGCAAGCACAATTTTAGATATTTTAAAAATAATTAAATCTAATTAAACAGTTGCTCTGTAGTGACAGTAGCTTTATCAAAAAAAGATCCACTAAACAACATCAACTACACTACAGCGTGATGTTGGATACAGACTGGCATTGAAAAATTCTTCAGTGAGCTTTCCAAAAGATGCCCTACCATCCAAGTGATAGCTTAAACCAGGTAGTAAGCCATTCTTCCTTCAAGTTGCTATTGAGCTGATTTCTGTTGATAGTATGTACTGTAGGTCAGCTGTGTGTTTTTGGCGCATTCGACCACAACCGCTTCAGTTCAGCTTCAACACCAGGTCGGGGTCTGTCGTTGAATTCTAAGCAGATGGATCTGTTCATTTTAACCAACTCGGCATGATTGCAGGTTAGCTGAATTGTGGAAATACTGGAACAATACAACATTTTCTCTTACGGAGAATGATGTTGGCATGAACAACACATCCTATGACTCTTTCTTTAACCCACACAACCTTTAATACCACAGACGCACTTTATTTAAAAAGTGAAATAATTAAGAAAAAAGATACAACTGCTTTTGTATCAGTTGTATGATATTTGATGTGCCAAAGATACCATAAACTCAACCCTCCATTGCAGCATGGACAGAAAAGGATTGTACTTAGGTTGGAGTGCTTTAGCGTTGTGCCAGCATGTGTTTTGTTCTTTATTAATCAGTAAAATGATGTACTGTGCAATTAGCTTGAATTATATTGGCCCAACCCATTGTACTGTCAAGATTCTTCACATTAAATATTCACAACTGCTAAAACAATGTATTTGTACTTGTATCCTGCAATTCACCACTGCACAACATATCGTTGTGACTTCCAAATAAATTCTTGATTTCTGTAAAAGCAATCCCACCCTCTGTTGAGGTGAGTGTTGTCTTTGTTCATCTGTGCATACGCTAAACAGGTTCTTATCATTGTTTTTGTAGTCTATCCTTCGTCGTGTTAGTTTTGATCCAGAAACACGTGCATTTTTTCTCCACATACTCTAGTGTATCCACATCTGAGAAGTAGGGTTAAAATCTCATCCCGTCGGTTCGTGTCAGCTATCAGCATGGGGCTTCTGACATGACATGTCCGTTTCCATTTTCCAGCTAGGAGTGAGAGTAATGGAACATGCTTTAGGCATGGGGGTCTGGGCAAGGCAAGCCTGGACAACTGATTGATCATCAAGGTCTTTTTCTGCTAGTCAGGGCATTGCACAAGCCCTGAAAGAGGCCAATCTCTCACTAGTCTGTTTCCCCTGAGACGTGTACCAAGAGACCTGGTGACACTCGTAGAATAGCAGGAAACTGGTACATCCTAAGAGCAACTGGATGCCAGCCATCGCATGCAAGCGGCCACTCTCGCTTCAGTAAGTTCTGCCAAAAAGGAGTCTCTGAGGAGGACGGCAGTGGAAAATCATCAGATTAAGGGGGGGCGGGGGGGGGGGGTGCACATTGGGAGAAGTTGTGGAACATAACTCTTCATATGTGTACTGCTGAGGAAAGGGGCTTACTGGAAAGAGCTGGAAATGAAGAGGTTGGAGAAGGGGTACGGTACCCTAGAGAGAAAAAAAACCCCAGTAGAACATCTTAACAATTGCTGCCAAAAGCATGATTATGAATTTATACACATGCCATAGATATTTTGGCAAGGCTCTGGCCTTTTTTCATTTGTGTTAGTTTAAGGTGGAAAGTGGTCGGGTGGAGAGGCGTATCTGGGGCTGGAAGAGGCAGAGATGGAGTGCTGAGTGTGGCTGGAGGCTGTGTGACAAACTGGGAGACCCCGGGAGACATGATCAGAACTGTGGTGCATGGAGGGGGGGAGGGTCAGCTGGAGTGAGATTCTTGAGGGGAGATGGGGTGATTTGGAGTGTCACTCGTACACCCATGAATTTAATCGGTCATCCTAATTACATATATCAGCCTAGATCCTCATTTCCTGGCACAGTCCTGGAGGCTCATAGAAAGCATTAAATAAGGCAGTCCATATGAGAGAAATGGACACGCTCAACACATAAATCCAATTTAGGATTTTAGGATTTTATTTTGATTTGTTTATATTACAGATTAGACAGATGTGATAATAAAAAAGGACAGTTATCTTAAAACATGGATCAAATGTAAACTTCATCCTTTTTTCCCATCAAAATAAATCCATAATGTCCAATATTGTTAATATTGTTGTAAAGATGAAATAAACGGACGGATTTTTACAATTTACTGAAAGTTTAATCCAATGCACATGCTGTCTTTTTTCTTTTAGTGCTTTTGCAAAAAGCTCAAGCTTATGCATTCACTTGCTACGGTCCTTCTGAGTAAACACTTTCCGTCCGACACTCATCCCTCAGCGTCACCCCATTCTGGACACCCAGGTCTGGGAGAGGGACTGAGAAGCCGGGGGCTGGGCAGGAATCCCCAAAGCCCTGTGGACTAGTGGAGCCGGGAGTGTGCAGTGAACTACGGATGGCCTGAGGCAGGGTGGGCCCACACGAGAGCGGCGGGTCTGCAAACGCTCTGCCAAGAGCTCCCACGGTGTTCACCGTCAAACTGCGCTGAGCGTTCGCGGCCGCTGCCCCCTCACTCACAGCCCTTTGCAGGATAGCTTTGGGTGGTGTCCCATGTGTCTATCTCTCTCTTACGTTGACCTCAATTAATTTTGGAGTTTGTCGTCCAAAGTTGTTGCGATAACAAACAATTTAGCCAGTTTGGGGTGGGCATATTTGTTGTGAGAACACATGCCATTTATTCTCAAAATCCATTTGCTTTTCTAACGTGGTGAAGTCGGTGTATTTAGCTGTAGAAAATACTGTGAAAAGGAACAACAATTGTCCCTCAAGTGGTTCTTTACTCTAAACAGAGATATTGAATTAAAAAGCAGAAAATTAGATGGTCATCACTGACCTGTGGCCAGTATGAGGGGCATTCAAGGGGGTCAGGGCATGTTGTGTGCTGGTGGGGGTTGTGGAGCCAGATGTGGAGCTGGCTAGTGGACCACACCAGCCTGAGGTTAGCCGCCATGGAGCCACTGCCATGGCCACATGTCTGCTGCCCACATGTGTGCCTCCCACCCAGACGGGGCGGCATCGCACAGTCCATTTGCAACAAAAACTTGTCAATAAGGCTGGGATGTTGCGTCACTTGGGGGAAAAGAAGCTTCTGTACTTTAAATACCCCCTTTGTCTGGGAGCCCCGATTCCTTTTCCCTTGTAGGAATAACATACACAGCAAGTGTCGGCTGCAGAGTCCGAACCCTTCTGAATTGCCCTTCTGCAGAGGATCTTCAGAACTGGGGAATTGCAGAAATTGGAATTAATGTATAGTCAGGTGTGAATGGTAGGGACAGCCTGGAGCATTTCTGATAAATTCACCTAAATGGGATCAAGGCTGAAATCACACACAGGTCAATCTTCACACTTCTCCTCTCCATTGATCAAACTCAAGGAACGGGCACACTCTAGGCAGCTCTGAGCAAGCTAAAACAAATGTCTGGTACACCTTCTCACATCCAATGCGAGTGGTCCAGGTAAAGTAGGTCCGATGTACCAATGACATGCCTTTTTCACGGAAGTCTGCTCTGGACTTAGCCTTTTGTGTTCCTCCCAATGGCCCAGGAACCAGCTTCAATGAACCAGCTGTTTTTTTAATAAATGGGTTAACAACCCTAGGTACCTGCACCAACTGTAGATCTTCCCAGGGAAATTCACCACTGGGCAAATATATTAACAGATCATCGATGGAAAGAGAGAGAATAGGAAGATAAAATCTGTCACAGGGATGAACCAGCAGAGGTGGATATCTTCCATGCATTCGTACCTGCACAGTCCCTGTAAAACAGCTGATGGTAAAAACGGATGGTAAAATGGCTTGGAAGTTTGCAGCTTTTGAGACCAAAATATTGATATTTTGCTTTGTGCACAAAGGCAGATGCCAAATTCCCTATTCTAGGCAGCTGCAGTCTGTTCAGAGGTCGGCATGCCAATGTCTCTTGTCTCTTTGTGCAGGATCTGCAGGGCCTGTTGACAGTGGCTTGGCGCTGGCGCAGGGCTGTCAGGGTCATGAGTGTGAACGAGCCCCTTTCAGAAACATCTTCTTCTCATCTGCGCCCTGTTTGTTTTCCCTTCCGCAGCCGCCCGATTTACGGCCTCCCTACTGTGCCACCACGGCGTGTTAGAAACGGTGGCACCTGTCTGCAGTACTTCACAGAGCAGGTTGTCGTTGAGGCGACAGGTCTATCAATAGTGGCATGGATGGTTTGCTGGGAATATCGCGCCAGGAGAACTGCAGGCCAGAGGCGATGCGTTAAATGTACTCAGGGATTCACCGCCAGTCTCTGAATCTGAAGATTTCCTTCCATCTGCCCATTTTGATCCTATCTTTCGCTTCCTTCCATGGATGCCATTGGCTGGACTACATCATGCTTTTTTATTAGCCTGAGCAAACAAAAGAAAGATAACTGTCGTACCAGCGCCAAGCACAAAGAGAAAATATGTGTTCACAACGTGAATTTAATTGTTCTTAAAACAAATCTTTAAACAAACCCTTCCACATTACATATTGGTCTGATTTAGCCTCCTGCGACTTTAAAGTCTAAACATAACAAATAAATAAAAGGCATCAAGCCTGAACTGGAGGGAGCATAGATTCCACTCAGAACATTTCATGGTGAGTCAACGGGGATCAACCTTCTCATGAAAATAAACGTCTTTCGTTATTGTGGGGGAAACTGTGCCCTGCCTTCTTCTACATGTGGTCTGACTGTTTAGGATAGTCTCCTCACAGACTGTATTGTGATCTTTTTCCCCCATAGTCTTTAGGGTTGAATGCAGTTAACAATACAAAAGGTATTTATATCTGGGAGGTATGTGGTTATACATGATCTGTACACTAAGAAAGCCCTCCTTGTGTCACTCCCTCTTCCCACCTAGGATTATAGTGTTTTTTTTTTTTTTTGCAGGGCCAGATACAGGTAAGAAGCGGCCAACATTTCAGGGAGGTCTCCTCATAAAGTAAAGTCTATTTACAGGTAGAGGGCTGCTCTCTGCTCTCTGTTCTGCTGTTGATGGTTACCATGTCATGGTCCCCATTGTGAATTTTGTACAGCAAAGATATAAAAAAAGGGTATTTTAATTTCAAGCTATGTGTAAAGCATATACTTCTTCCTGCAACTCTAAAACTTACAACAAACTTCATATAATGGTCAGATTTTGCCAGTTAAAGTGTAAAGAACTACAAAGTTAACTGAGAGCATGGGGCTGTGAAAGGTGAGTCATGTACAGGTGGAATTGTAGTTGTTCAATTCCTAGGCTGAGCACAATGCGAACTTGGATCTTGACCAATGTGACGCGTATTAGACAACTGTAATGAGCTTTGAGCAAGATGACAGCAGTTTCTGAGTCTATCCCATGCCCCTTCTGTCAACAAACACATGCACCCATCCTCATTGAGGAGTTATTTTGGCTCTCAGAGGTGATGCTAAAATTACCTGCAAGGTTCCCAGTTTGTTTAGACGCACTCACTGTCTGGAGAAAGCTGGCCCTATCTCTGCGGCCTGGAAACTCTGCCGTTTTGCGGTTGTGGTCAGGATGATGCGGTTGCCAGTCCGAAGGCTTACTCCACAGAAAAATAACTAAACAATTCTGAGAATGCATCTTACCGTTTCCATGGACAAGGAGACCATGCTAGCAGGGCAGATATTTTTGTGTTGAATTGGACATTTTGCTGGTCTCAAAGCAGGTCACATCGATACAAAATTATCTGAATTGGCATTCTGTTGTAAACCCAGCCATGTTAACAATGTGTCATTTTAATTTTTCACTGTGAATGTGAAGGCAATCAAACCTTTGCCATTGACCACAAAGGCCTTTGTGTCTCGAGGTGACCCAGTAGATTAGGCACATCCAGTCAAAGCAAAAGACCCATGCTTGAACACCTCTAGACAAGGTAAACTGACCTTTCATGACCCATGAAGACAAAATAGCTTCTCGTGTCAGACAGGGCTCATCTCACCCAGAGACCCTTTCCTAGGAGAAGGAGGGCATGAGGAATAGTCAAAAAGGCAACAGTCCTACCAGGTTATTCTAAAGAAGTTGAAGATTCTTTGCTGCGATCTGTTAGGGGTCAAACGTGATTCTCCAGTCACCAGTCTCCTCTAATGCTGCGGGTTGTACTGCCGTCAGCACCATTACTGTATGGTCGGCAAAAGTGTCTGACCACGCACACATCATTGCTTTGAAGGAACTATACCTCCCGTTGGACACATGTTGTGAGATCAGGGGCCCCTCCTGTCTAAAGGAGGAGAGTTATGTTTGTTCAACATGAACCTCTCCCCCTTGTGGGTCACGTTATTTAAAAAGTTGACATTACGAAAAATGACAGTAATTATGATCTATTAACCTTCCTCAGATAAGAACTATTATGGCTATGAGCCATTCAAGTGATTTAAGCAATTTTTTTCGTCTGCGGAGGTTAGAATAAGGTTCACAGCACAGTAAACAGTTTTTCCTCCATTTGGGAGACGTCTTTGTAAAACATGACACAAATGCTGCCGTTCTTTGCGCTGCGGTGAGGAAGGAAATCATTTTGACAGCTGCACAATAGGACCATTAAAGGGTATTTAGGCTGTGAGCGATGCAAGACTCACTGCTTTTTTTGCCTTGTCACTGAAATGCTGAAGACGTGGAGCAAGCAGAACGTAACTGACGGAAACCATTGTTTCTCTGTTTGATGCAAACTCATATGCAAAGATCGCTTCCACAGGGGCCAGGCAGTTGAGGTGTAACTGGACATCGACGGACTGAAGGAAAGGCTCCATGTGCCAGTTGCAATGTGTCTGGATCTGAGCTGTTTAAACACGGACAGCCTGTGCACTCCCACAGCGTCCCCAGCAGCTGGGGTGCTCCAGAGCCAGAAAGTGGATGCTCTGGGGGCTCTGCCCGATAACAGCCCACTCTGTTAATGGAAGATGTCCTGCAGGCAATTTCAGCATCAGATAGGAGCTCTTGAAAACCAGTCAGCTATGTTCCCAGTCTGCCCGCTGGACTCTAGACGTCCACTTTTCGTTATCTGATGCTGGGGGTGCTGGGACGAATGACTAATGCCCATTAAGTGGTGACTTTGGGTGATTAAAGCCGTTTAAGAGCCGTTTATTCAATTTTGTGACTCTTTCGAGACATTTAGGAGGCTTCTGGGACATCTAAACATCGCTCGAGCTAATCATACTTTTAATTCAAGAGATTGCATCGATTCTTATGTTCGCTACATATTACATAAGAAAATTCACAAGCAGGCGATATAACTTTGTTTTCTGAAAAACAGAGAAATTATCAATCCCGACACAAAAATCTGAGCAGCCAGTGTTTGCATGAACCCGTTTTCCCGACTACTTATCCAGTGCTTACTGTCAGTAAAAGGCTTTACACAACTAACAAGTAACGTAGCGATCAGCTTAGAGGGTATTTAGCACTCTGATGTATTGGGTTCAAACAGGGGGCTACTCAGCACTCAGGCAAGATGCTTAACAAGTCAATAGTAAACACTCAAAACTCTGACACAATCAGTTTAATGGTTTAATGAGATAACACAGGGCACCAGGCATACACCCGCGTGCCAAAAAACAACATGAGGAAGTAGCTGACTTTCCACAATTTTAAACTTTTACCAGGTAGCTGAAAAAATACAGAGGCCAACAGGGTATTTTGTGTCGACCAAAAGCGGATTTTTGTTGTAAAAGACTGTTTGAAAGGGAGGGGCAAATGTTTAACTCCAATAGTCTGTACTACTCTGGAACTCAATAAACTAATACCGTCAATAAGAATTATACTGAATGATGCACTTATTTTACAGAAGATAGGTAGAATCTAGAAAAATGTCAGGGGAGCAGAGACAACAAGATGAATAAGTATTTTTTTACAAAGTTTCGTCCATTTTTTCTGATTTCAGTGACACCTTCGGACTGGTTCCCTGTGTTAAACCGACTCCTGGAACAGTGCATCTGTCCAGCCGCCTTGCTGCAGACTGATGGGCCCCTGCTGTCGGCAGACACTCTCGGCTGCGCCAACGCGAGATGTGCAAGCGAGGGACAGGCCGAACAGCCCTGCCGTATGTCCAGCTCGGAAGTGTTTACACCAGCCAGTGATTAACACCTTCCAGGTGTTCCCTTGGAAGCGCTCGCCGGGTTTGGTTTAGACACTTTTACATTTTCTTCATGGCTGGGCTCAGTCATCTATATTTACAAAGCATGATGGGCCAATATTCTGAACTGTTGACCACCATTTATTTCTGGACTGTCTTGTAAACTCTGCTTCTACTCGGAAGAAAAAGAGAGGGCTAGAATTCCACAGTGACACGGGGTGTAATTTTGGATTGGGGAGGGCTAGGGGAAATAGGGGTAAAAAAAGGTACTGGGGGTGGGGGGCTGTGAGGGCTTTGTCAAGACCAAGACTTGAAGATTCACGCTAAGACAGGTTTAAGGATTGGCTATCGTTTTCATTAATACCATCTCCCCCAGTCTAGACAGGAAGGCCCTGAATGGGGCAGAGACAGCAGCGGGCTTGTGAAGGAGGTTGCTGTTGGGGCTGCCTCAGAGTTTCCGTCTGCCAGTCAGAAGGCTGCTGTTTGCTTTGGTGTTTTTTTAGTTCTGCATCTATTTTCAGTTCCCCTTAGCGAAGGCCAGAGGATCTCCACATTGAGACAGCTCCCAAAAGAGGCCTTTATTCTTGTCCACTGAAGGGTCTCCAGGGTGTAAGGAGGGGTTCTGACACTCAGCTCAGAAAGAAATAAAAGCTTAAAGAGTGTAGATGTCAGGGAGGAGCAACCCTACATTATGGTATTCTCTCAGAATGGACCATGTGGAGAAGTGTTTCCCAATACAGTCCCGGTCCTGGAGGATCCCAGTCTGTGCAGGCGTTTATTCCAGCCAATTACCTTCAATGAGCTGATCTAGCGCTTTCACACAGTATTGAGGCTGATAGCTACGTAAAGACAGCTGGAAACAGGGGTTTCTACACCCTTTTGTAGAAAACAGTTCAGTCACTGCCATTTAACAGATTTCTTTTTGTTTTCAATAATTTATCTACAGAAGCTGTTGGTTTAGATAAGGCTGTAGGTTCAAGTCACAGGTGGGGCCCTGCAGTTGTGTTCTCTTCCGTATTTCACTGGAATTGCACTAGAAATACTTTGTATTTATTCTCAAAAGTGAGGTTAGTCCCACACTCGTTTCATGGCTACTTTGTGATTATGCTTATCTTCGAACATGGACGAAATGTTTAAGAAAACCTGTGGCGCACCAGAGCCTACCATGGCAGACCCAGGATGTTAGTCCATTGCAGGGCAAGTGACAGACGGACAGACACAGCCACACGCACAGGGAGTGTGCCACCGAGCAAAAGAGAGAGTGAGAGTGTGTATGTTTTAAGGTATTACAACATATAATATGCTTTATTCAATTAGTTTTTGAAAATTCAAACCCGGGGGGGAGAGTTCACCCAGGTGACACGTAGTGTTTTACCAGACTCCGTTCAGAGTGAGAGCAGCTGCAGTGATCTGATGGGGTTTAGTCAGGAACTCTGTGTTCTCTCTGGGAAAAAAAAACAAAACTCAAAGGCAGGTTTAATAGAACAGAAGGTAGGCACTTACCACATCACACAAAATGAAAACGGTAATTGCTGACAGATTAAACATGTGTAGTTGTCTGTTTTAATAGTTTTCCTGGGTGTTCAGTTCAAGAGTTTAGTCCTAGTCAGAAAAAAAATAAACTACTTATAATTGATGCTTATTAATTAGTTAACTTTAGTTCATATTATTACTGCTTTGCGAATTTTGGAAAAAGACTGACTGCGTTGTTTACATGTCGGATAAACGATTATATAAGGGCTGCATTGCAACATACGGTCAGTAGTTAATGTCAGTCAGTAGCTACTTTAATGTGACAAGCTGTTACCCTCTCAAAATAACAATGTCATCAGCTATTGTTATTTCATTTTGTGACATAAGCTACTTGTGCAAATGTTTTGTCTATATAATGTGTGCAATTTGATAAATATTATACGCAAATTTAGGTATTACATTTTTTTGAGTAAAGAATGAAATCATTGAAAATTTTTCACAAAACCATTAGTGATCTAAAGCTCGACCAAATAATGCATGAAGATCCATCAAAATTGATTAAAGTATGATCAAAAATCTTTAGCTACACAAGGCTCTTGGGCAAATCCTGTTGTGGAACCAGAGCATCTTGGGAAAAGCCACGTTTTGCTGTGTGAGAAACAAACGAATCATCCATGAAAAGTGGAGGCCAAATTCATTTCTTCACACATTTATTGGGGAGAATGAAGATTGCGTTTGATTGGAGGGGGTCTAGGGGTTCAAGAAAAGAAAAAAAAGATTCCATGGTCGGTGGTCTCCTGCAGCCCATACATGGGAGGGCAGGAGTTACAAAAATAAACTTTACCTTCTGGCACACAGGGTGGCCGATGCCATTCTTGGTTGGGGACCCTGGCTCTGGTGAGTGTTAGAGCTGTCACTGTGCTCTCCATCACAGTGGAAACGGACCGGGTCGGAGGGAACGGATCAGAGCCAGAAACATTCCCAGCGTTCCTGCCGGCTGGCACCACGCTCGCCGCGTACAGGCCCAGTACCGGGCCTCATGTCGCCGCTGTCAAATTGAACAAGACGCGGGGCTAATCTAAACCAGCCCGACCCTCACGCCACTCCCCCTGCCCTGGGAGAGCAGCACACAGCTGCTTAGTGTCCTGGCCAGGCAGCTCTTAGCGAACTTGGCATGTTCTGACAAAATCCATTTTATGATGAGGCGGAGATTAAAATGATAGGCCTGGAATGATGACGTGGGCGCTGCTGGACTCAGCGAGCGCAGCTGAACGGTGAGCCGTCTCACGGGGTGGAGCGCCTTCTGCTGACTGTAAACAAACGCGGACAAGATTAATTAACCCCTGTGATTAAGATGATATGTATGTCTGTGTGTGCGTGTTTGGTGTGTGTGTGTGGGTGTGAGAGAGAGTAATCTGAACTTCGGTTTTGTACCAAATAGCTATTTAAATGTATTTAAAAATGCCATGGGTAACTATAGAAGACTAACTAACATTTATTCTCATTAATGAATGGGGCCCTTACTGTGAAAGTCAGAAGCTAATGGCCTGTGTGCCCACTTTTAGCAGGCAAATAAGCTTCTGCACCATGTTGCAGGTATTTTCCTGTGGGGGGTGCAGTCAGCACAGGTGTGCACCTGTACACTGAACCCTATCTGAAACACGTCGTCACAGCTAATCCCACAAACATTCAATGGCATTACGAGTGAACTTGTTTCGCAATAAAGCCTTTATTACATACACTGCAGGAGGTTGTGCGTGTTCAGAGATGTGGTCACACCGTCAGTTTCCCAGAAAATGCCATTCATTTATCTTCACATTTGCAAAAACGCACATCCGATTTTATACCAAACATTAACAGCTGTCAACTCCGAAGACATCATATTCAGAACCTATACTCCAAGCAGCTGAAACAATCCTGAATAAGAAATGCCAGCAATCACAATTGATCCCCATGACCAAAAGGTGTCACAAAGGTATTCTGTTTCTTCATTTTTCACTGGGCCAGCACTCGGTGCATCAAATCCCAATGTCACCTGTGCCAAATCAACCCTGACTAATGAAGTGATGCAAAGCTTACTCCACTATTACTAAAGTCACCAAACCCTGTCACATTCAATAATGAATCACAATCAAAATGATGGTATGACATTTAATGAACGTCCAAAAATCTATACGCTTTTTTTCCCCAAAAAACATGCATGCAGGAAAAGCCCTCGCTGTGACATTGCTGGGATTGAGAGCTGGAGTGAAATAGGCGGACGAATCGCTGTTCAGAGTAATTGATTTCTCACAGGAAGCTGTGCGAAAACGATCTGGCGAGCTGACGTCAACGCAGAGCTGTCCGCGGGCTCATGCTCCCAGTTCTCTCATCCATCTCGAGCACCCTCATTAGCCACGCTGCTATTACGTTTATTTCAAAATCACTGTGTCGATTTCATCAAGTTATTTCCATCTGCGCAACTCGCCCTTTCCCCCGCCTGCATCACTGACGCCTCTGCGTTTTAAAGGGAAAACTTTGCCGTAACGATTAAACATGTATTTAGATTGCAGCGGTAATTATCTTATCTGGCTCTGGCGCTGTGTCTGCCCACGCCGGGGTTACATGCGGGACCCTGCCGATGCCTCGGGGGGCTGAGAGGAAATCCACAGGGGCTCAACTACATATCGCCGCCACTGGAAAGCACTGGAGGGTCTGGCCGCCCCACAAGAAATCCCTTGACTTTTTAAAGTTATCCTCCCTGCCCTTAATTGCCTGTAATTTGCGCGCTGAAAGAATCCCAGTTTGTCTGGACCCTGACGCTACGTAACCGTAGCTCCCCCGAGAAAGACGAGGGCTCATTTGACTAATTCACAGAAACACACATGCTCATTCCTAATTACAATGACTGCATGGCATTGATCTTGATTACAGCCGGGATTGTACTGAGCCTGTAGAAGCGCTCTGCGGGGCCGTGGATACCACGGTACGTTGCTAGCCACAGGAAGTCCTGGCGCAGCCGAAGAACTTCAGGTTACTGCTGACTCTGTGTGTGGCTCAGACGCGCGGATATGGGGGTGTGGGAGGGGCCCGCAATCCAATAAAATATAAGCTGTTGGTCTGTGCTGATGGTGTAGGGGTCCACGAGATGGACTTTATCTGAAGGGCTCTGCGTGATGCGGTGGAGAGTCTCCAGTCTATCGCTGTATTAAAGAGGGACCATTTCTTTTGTTTCCCACCACATCTGCGTTATGTAAAACTGGTTGTACAATGTCAATTTTATTTTTTGAATCGTATTGTCAACTCTAACATTCTTTTTTTTACAGTTGTTTTACAAAAGTCCCGTCTAAGTTATCAAACCTGCATTCGTTTAAAGTTTGTTTCTAATAATCATATGACTGAACCAATTTCATAACTCTCCATTTTGTGTAATTCTTTTGGTATTTTGGAATAAAATAAAAGGTAGAAAGTATTACAAAAGAGGAGCTTAAAAACAACCATTTGGATACCGGCAAAAAAAATTTTTTTTTTTAAAGCATATCAGCCTAAAGTAAAATAGAAACCTGATAACTCTACTAATACTCATACCGCACCCACATAATAATTTTTTCTTTCCTGCTTCTGAAGAATTTTTTTCCCTAAACCCTTGCTTTATACATCTCTGGTCTCTGGCATTTAAAGGCTTAATAGGCGGCACCTGAGTGTTAATCTCATTAAATAAACCACACGCGACTCGTACCACCACAGCTTGCCTGTCAATCAAGCTCTCTGTCTCAGGGAATGTCCTGCCTGGCTGTGGAACACAGAAATCTAATTAGCTAAAGCCCCGACATCTCCTTCATTTTCGGCATCATCGTTGGCGGCTGCGCTTCAGGTCTTACTGATACACGGTAAAGACAACCACGAAAAAAAAGAATAAATACCTTATGGTGGGTCACCGATGACATTTGAATGTTTAGAAAAGCTTTCAGAAAGACACACACCAAGCCCCACCGGGACTTTTTAGGGAACGTGTTTCTGCATTGAGGCTCGTAAAAAAGAGAGAAGCTCTCGTATGGTTTTGAAACAGCAGGTTGTTGGGTTTAAACAAAAAAAAAAAACCATGCTGTTGTTAAAGAATTACTGTTTGCATACCTGGTTCCAACTCCAGCATGCTGTTTTTTGTCACCAAATCAAATTAAAAAGACTTCTTCAACGGCAACCATTTTTTTATGGGTCTCGAGGTAAATTCCTTTTTAAACCTGATTTTGAATGTATAGTAACTAATTATCACAATACGTACATATAGGTGCAATACGTCTTGACATGATGGTCTGCACAAATTATGACAGTGAACGTTATCAGACCTTTAAACAAAAACCTAGTATTAGATAATTAGATAAAGTGGACCCTGAGTTTCACAAA
>JAOYSI010007043.1:0-12398 GCA_025775065.1 Hiodon alosoides | reverse complement strand
ATACACACACACATATATACTTGTTCACTAAAAACCTTGAATACGTCGTTAAAATAAATTGCCTAAAAAATAAATAAATTAAATCCAAATGAATGACACAACGATATCTACGCGTGTTATTCGTGTGTACCGGACACAAACACCTGTCATTTTTCATGTTTTACAGCAGGAATGGATTGTTAAGGCAGTTTTATTAATTTCTTCCAGGAAGTTTATTGTGCTTTAACGAGGAGTCATATGATTCGTGTGTTGCGTCATCAGGTTTCCAGGCTGTGTCCTTCATTCATATAAATAAATAAAGAAACAAACAAACAAACAAACAAACTCTTAACCGCTGGAATGCATGATAATTTATTTGATCTCTAACACCATGATCTCGTTTCTCAAAGAATGCAACAATATCGTAACGTGCAAATAGGATTGTGCTTTTTCCTGAAACTACAAAACGCCCCCACAAACGTGTTTCTGTATGAAGTAAACCATTTCCGCAAACCTCCTAATAACATGCCTTTCCTTCGTTACATGGTAGTAAAAAAGGGGCATCTCCTTACCGAGGTAGATGGTTACGCGTTACCGGAGCGACTGTATTCTCGTCGAGTTTATAGTTAAAGGGTGTAGCAAAACCGAACGTAAAGAATTTTGTGAATTCCTTTGTTGCGCGTTTCTTTAACCCTTGTTGTTATTGTATCCATCCGCCACAGTCGCAGTAGTCAAATCAAACGCAACGCCGAGCTGTCTGATTCTGGACTTAGTTGATCGAACAAACGAGGAGTATCGGACCGAGACCCAGATCCTGGTTTCGGAGGACCGTTGTACCTTGAACAATGAAGTTTCAGTACAAAGAAGAGCACCCATTTGAGAAGAGACGATCAGAGGGTGAAAAAATAAGGAAGAAGTACCCAGACAGGGTTCCAGTGAGTATTAACAGAATGCCAACAACAAACATCTATCTTTCAAGATAGCTATCTAATGTCAAAGTAGAACACCGAGATATATAGCGAGTATTACACGGTTTACTAAAATTGGTTGAAAATGTCGGGACCTCTGCGATTACAGACAGATGCGTAAATAGCCCTGTGGGGTGGCTTTAACACTGTAGAGAAACGAAATTCACCTCCTTTTTTTCGTCGCTCCGATCAAAAAAAAACAATCTGTCGATGCTGGCTCGTTGTAACAAACAAAACACATGAGCGACGTCATATTTTTGACGTAGCTATATATATACATATATTTAAAAATCATAGTTTATAGAGTCAGTAGTGAAGTTTGTACTTGACTAGCTGGTTAGCTCTTTAACATTTCAATAAGGCTCCGCCTAATGATATCTGAAGGCCTCCCGAGTTCTGTTGTCGGCCCGAACATTGTCAATAATGCCGGGGTCCTTGTCTGACTCGTTCACTGAATGGGCAGACCATTGACATTGACAGGCAAAAATAACGTTACGCAGACATTTCAAATCTAACGATCGTGTAGTTTTCATATTTGATAAGATTAAAACGGAATGTAGTTGAACAACCACTAAAATTGCGTTCCAAGTTGGCGAGCAAAGGAGCAAATTCGGTATGGTGTAACGTCTTTACTTTTTAATACACTCTGGATTATATAAATTAATTATACCTGTATAATATTTGTGAATAATTCTAATTGTTTCTTTTCCCTCGTTATGTCATTTACATCAATTATATTCACGTCTCTTGAATTTATATAGTATCCTCGTTCACCGGAGTTTCTTTAATTTGGGGGAAAAAGAGAAAACATTTATAAATCTCCTTTTCATTTTCATGACGAGAATATTTAGCTTTTGGTAAGGTGTAGTCGGAATGTGTTAGCATAGCAGTTTATCCGGTGTCGTTTATAAGTGCATATGCAGCGAAACGTCTACGAAATTTATCAATCACTATTAGTTGCATTACATTACCAGGTCGGTGTTTTAGACGTCCTGGCACATTTAAACTCTCTTTTTCTTGTTTGTAATCTACGCTGTGACATGATCCCTTCTCAGAATGTACGAATGAGTTTTAGCGTCAGTTTTAAAGGGTAAAGAACAATATATTAATTCCATCGTGGGAATTCCCCTTTAAAAAAAAAGCTGTTCTGAATACATTTGCCACAATAGTATAAAGGGGGCATATTATTACAGAGGTCTCACTTCTCTTTTCTATGTTGTAATGGGGAACCGGCCCTAAACATTGTTTAAGGTTATTTTCAGAGGAAGTAATTTGGATGAGGAGTGAGTGTCGTCATAGTAACGACCTCTTCATTTCAGGTGATTGTAGAGAAGGCCCCCAAAGCTAGGATAGGTGACCTGGACAAGAAGAAGTACCTGGTTCCCTCCGATTTAACAGGTGACCTGCCACTACACCTTTGTGTATATCTACATTAAGTCATTTATATCACCTATCCTTTTATCTTCTCACTTTTGATGTTATACACTTGCATTTGTTTCATACAATGACTTCATTTAGGCATGAATACATATTAATGGGAGTGCCAAACATATCAGCACATCATTTTTCATGTCTTGGGTACATGTAATGTAGTGTAATGCATTGCAAAACGCTTTTTTTTTTGTAGGTTTTTTTTAAATAATGAAGCTTTGGATGGAAACGAATTACTTGTCTGTACAGATAGGCACATTGATCAGTTGCAGTAGTTTTTGAGAGACCGTCTTTTATTTTTTCTGTACTGTTAAACTTTATAGTTCCAGTACAGTCAAATGGTTCCCTGGGTGACGTTTTGGAAATATTTGCCTTACGTATGCACCTCAAATTCATGCACGAGATCGGGCATCTATTCTAACTCACTGTTTTTAGCCAGCAACGTGCAGAATAGCAGTGTTATAATAGTTCATAGGAAGACTAGGAGAATAACTTGTTGTTTTTCTTAAGTGGGCCAGTTTTACTTCCTCATCCGAAAACGTATCCACCTGCGAGCTGAGGATGCACTCTTCTTCTTTGTCAACAACGTGATTCCCCCCACCTCCGCCACCATGGGTCTGCTGTACCAGGTACCGTTCCCCCCCTTTCTCACCTCTTCACGAGCTACTGTGACTATCCGTCTCCCTTTATTGGCCAGTCTCTCTCAGATCCTCTGGTAACGCCTTCCTGGTTTTTCCTTACGTTCCTTTTCTCTATTCCCCCTTTTGTAATGACCCATATATGCCACTCTGAGGCCACATCCGTCTTGTATTTCTCACAGTAATCGCTCCTTTTGCTCTCGCCTTGGTTCTGCCTGTGGGGACCTTGTAATGCGTCTTGTGTCGCCACATTTGCACCATGCTTGTAAACCCTGCCTCTTTCTTCCAGGAGCACCACGAGGAGGACTTTTTCCTTTATATTGCCTACAGCGATGAGAGCGTGTACGGAGAGAGTCAGAGGGAATTCTAACAAGCCCCACCCCTTTAAACACCATGCAAAAATAAATCCAGTTAAGCAGCCTAGAGTACCCCAAGCAAAGACATCAAACGCACTTTTCCCCCCCAAGTTTCCTGACCGTCGTCGTTCTTGCAGTCTGAATTTTATTTCTTCTTTGACCTCTAAGTCGTGTCATGAGTCTTTAAAGGTTGCTGCTAAAATGTTGGGTCAGTTTAGTTTCGAGAATGTATGCAAAGACAAGCGTACTTCTGGTAAATCTGTAGATTAGTGGTTCTATTGGACGGTTTTATCAATGTAAATGATGGATAAATCCAGTTTTACTGAGATCCAAGTGTAGTTGAACCAGCACAGTTTTTTTTTTCTGGGTTAAAATGAATAGATGGCCCTAATACAGGAATTTAAATGCTATGCTTCAACCGCTGACAGTCATAAGGAATGCTTGGCGAGCTTGCCGTTTCTGTATTAGATCATTAGGACTTAAGTGTAATAAAATTCAGACTGAATGAAGAATTTTTCTCTGTTTCTGCTTTGAACTCTCTTAATTACTACAATTATTGTACCTTTTAGGTTCATTTGTTGTAAAGCTTGGTGCAGTTTTTCTCGTTCTTTTATGGATTTTTAAAATGTATTGATGACTGCTGCTGCAGTACTGGTGGTCTTTAATTGCGACCGTATATAAATTGACAAAGTCCACACTTCCTGTGTCTTGTTGTTACTATTCTGTTTATTAGGGATTCGCCAATGTTTTAATACCCACTGGATTGAAAGTGCATATTTTTTACAAAGCCTTTCCACTACTTCATTACTGATTTATATGAAACTTTAAAAAAGTTATTTTTATTATTTAAAGGTAGTCAGAAACCTGGGACATGTGAGATCATAAAAAAATTGGCACAATGCACAACACTGCTATTTAGAGCTTGCAGGTCAGGTTTTTGTAAAAAATAAATAATTTGGCAAATTAGAAACTGAACCAATAACATATTTTAAAGTTTCCAGTTCCAACTGCAGTTCACAGGAGTGGAAGAATGCTGGATTATAATGAAAGGCCTCCTAGCTGATTTTAATTATTTAATGTATGTTTGTATATAACATATTTGACATAAACTTTTATTTGGGCTTAGTGGACGAAGCCACATACATCAGCATCTAGTAAGAGTAAGAAAATGTATCACACAGAATATATTGAGGAGGGTATATTTTCAGTTTTGGGGGGAAGAAAAACTTTACAGGTAACACTAAATATTCCAATTAATATTAAAAGGGGAAACGGTACAGATGACGAATTGTTAGTGGGCGTCAATAGGAAACATTGTAGTCACCTAATTTGTCATTCTAGAATGGAGAAAGAGACAGAGGTCTGTTTTTCTAAAAATATTTTTAAAAAACCTCAGCATACAGTCACAAAACTTTAATAATAGAGTAGACTGCTTATGCAGGGGCGTCGACGTGGGGGAAAAAATGGTACTGACTACCCGGGGGGCTCGAAAAGCTTGGAATAAAAATTTGTTTGGGGGGGCAATCTCTTCATGGGGCCCAAAATTCTTAGCAGCGCCCCTGTGCCTATCTGTAGATTAAGTCGTGCACTTTTTTAAAGTACCTACTCTAGAAGTTTTACCTTGACAGAAAACGATAAAATAATAATACCTACAGGAGAAGAGTCAGTGACCTTAACACATCGTCGAAAACGACAATTCCATCGACAAGAACCACAATATTTTTTACATTTTTGGTCTATTAAAAACACAAGCCCCATAGTTCCATGCTCTGGGCAGAGGAAATGGGTGGCTTCTGTATATTTACGTCACAGGAAGTGCGACGTTACGGTTTTTCGGAGCCATAAACAAATACCTACCGATCACTTATATAGGTACAATTTGCTGTGATCATTGTTTACGTTTTACACTGGCGCAAACAACCACAAACAAAACTAAGTGAACAGAAGATCCCGATAATTTTCCTGAAAGCCAGGTGAGTGTATTTCAAAACACTTTTTTTTACTGGTAATCATTGCATTTAAGTCATAAACTGCTAAACGTAGTGAACATTTTATTTCTTCAAAGAGATAGTAGAAAAAATTGTATATGAATATAGACGTCAACGCACAGTTTACGTTGGTACTATGGTCGAAGATTACTGCCATCGTTACAAAGTAGAATACGCCTGAAAGTGGCGATGTATTGCTTTTTTGAATGGTCGTTATTATTATATATTATATAGTACCCCCCCCCCAATATATTGATATAAAAATATGAATAAAATAAAAATGTGGTATTTGGCAGATTTGGTCCCCCCCCCCAATGTCGACTCCATGACTACGTCTCTGCTTTATCACAGTAGTGCATTAAACGCAGGATGGTTCTTGTTTTCTTTATAACCTGTTTAGAATCCCATTCAGCCATTGGACATTATTGTTGCACTTTATTTCCTTTCCTCAGCGGGCTCCAACACTACCCGTCGCGATGCCTGCTCTTTTAGAGAGGCCCAAACTGTCCAGTGTAATGGCCCGAGCTCTCCACAAGCACATCATGAGGGAGAGGGAGAGGAAGAGACAGGGTAATTTAACACAACACGCACACGTACATGTACACGAAGAGACAGGGTAATTTAACACAAAACGCACGGGCGCACACGTACATATACACGTACACGCACACATATACACACATCGAGACAGGGTAATTTAACACAAAACGCACGTACACGTACACGGGCACTTATACACACAGAGACAGGGTAATTTAACACAAAACGCACGGGCGCACACGGGCACGTACACGCACACATATACACACAGAGACAGGGTAATTTAACACAAAACGCACGGGCGCACACGTACACGGGCACGTACACGCACACATATACACACAGAGACAGGGTAATTTAACACAAAACGCATGTACACGCACACGCACACATACACACAGAGACAGGGTAATTTAACACAACACGCACAGGCGTACACGGGCACGTACACGCTCACATATACACACGTACACGTACACGCACACGGGCACACACACTCACACGTACACGCACACGGGCACACACACGCGCTCACATATACACGCGCACGGGCACACGGGCACGGGCACACACGCACACGTACACGCACACGGGCACACACGCACGGGCACATGCGCACGCGCTCACATATACACGCGCACGGGCACACACGCACGCGCACAGGCACACACGCTCACACGTACACGCACACGGGCACACACGCACGCGCTCACATATGCACGCGCACGGGCACACACGCACGGGCACACACGCACGCGCTCACATAAACACACGCACGCGCTCACACGCACACGCTCACAGGAAATATACCTCTATTTTTGGCCATTGACAGTTTTTCCCCCGTGTAACAGAGGAGGAAGAGGTTGACAAAATGATGGAGCAGAAAATAAAGGAGGAAGAAGAAAGGAAGAGAAAAAAAGAGATTGAGGAGAGAATGTCTCTGGAAGAGACTAAAGAACAGGTAAACGGGGGTCTTGTGTGGCAGGGGGGCGTAAACGGGGGTCTTGTGTGGCAAGTGGAGGTACACGGGGGTCTTGTGTGGCAGGGGGGCGTAAACGGGGGTCTTGTGTGGCAGGGGGAGGTAAACGGGGGTCTTGTGTAGCAGGTGGAGGTAAACGGGGGTCTTGTGTAGCAGGTGGAGGTAAACGGGAGTCTTGTGTCGCAGGTGGAGGTAAACGGGAGTCTTGTGTCGCAGGTGGAGGTAAACGGGGGGCTTGTGTGGCAGGGGGGCGTAAACGGGGTCTTGTGTCACAAGTGGAGGTAAACGGGAGTCTTGTGTGGCAGGGGGGCGTAAACGGGAGTCTTGTGTGGCAGGTAGAGGTAAACGGGAGTCTTGTGTGGCAGGTAGAGGTAAACGGGGGTCTTGTGTCACAGGTGGAGGTAAACGGGGGTCTTGTGTAGCAGGTGGATGGACCGTGTACATTTTTTTGCACTGAAATTCAATTCAAAGAGGCAGTGGACTCGGGTCTAACCTGTAGAGAACGGGCAGTGCTGGGACCCTGTAGTGGTAGTTGACAGAATCTCCATATCAAGAAATCTCTCTCTTCCAGATAATGAAGATGGGAGATAAACTACAGGGACTCCAGGAGGAGAAACATCAGCTCTTCCTTCAGCTGAAGAAAGTGCTCCACGAAGAGGAGAAGCGACGCCGAAAGGAGCAGAGGTAAATTAAAGCAAGCTGGTGTTGGTTAAGTTTCTGAAACCAGCTGATTTACTTTCTCATTTTAATGTAGGTCAAGAAATGGGGTAGAGTGTCCATTAACTAATTCTACTGTGAGGCTGAGATTTTTTTTGGAAGAGGGCGTGTCTTGAACTTTCCATACTGTCTGTTCGGTGGCTTTCCTCCGTCACACCATTCTCTCCCTCTCTCGTAGTGATATGACCACTCTGACCTCCGTAAGCTACCAGTCTGGCTTGGCCCTTCATTCTGGACAGCACCTATTGAACATGCAAGGTGAGCTCCCCGTCTGCAGTGGTTCATACTATCAATTTCAAAATATGCATTTCTGTAACCGGTGGCAGTGCACTAATGAAGCGAACTAGAGCTTAATTTTTAAATGTCTTTCTTTATAATAACAGGACTGTGATTACTATATCTGTAAATATATTTTGCTCAAAATAAACACATTTAGGGTTGAAAAGTAAGATGTCAGCAAAAGCTGCAAAAAAAAAAAAAATAAGAAAATGTTAATTGCGAAAGTATTCAGCCCCCTGAGTAAATAAAATACAAGAAGCACATGGAAGTCTCTCTGTATGTCCTCTCTGTATGGCCACGCCCCTCTCTGTATGGCCACGCCACTCTCTGTAGGTCTTCTCTATATGGCCACGCCACTCTCTGTATGTCCTCTCTGTGTGGCCACGCCCCTCTCTAACTCCATCGGCTCACACTGTCTAAGGCAGTCCAGTCAGTCACAGTCGACCCGGGACCCTTCTGGCGGAGCGGAGTAAGCAGTTGTTCCAGAACCCCGTGAACCCAGTGAGTGGAGCCTGTCCTGCATGCATCCCCAAATGTCACATGTCCATCTGTTAGGACAGAATAGACCAATCCAGTGGCTGAGTTGGTAAAGGCGGTGGCTGGTAAATGACGAATGCAGACTGAGCCCTATGAGGTGGAATTTGCAGGTTCAAATTTTGACAAGGGAGAGCACAGAAGTTGTGTAGTCTGCTGAGTGTGCAAGATGCTGACCCTCTCGTGCACGTTGTGTAGCCTGCTGAGCGTGCAAGTTGTGTAGTCTGCTGAGTGTGCAAGACGCTGACCCTCTCGTGCACGTTGTGTAGCCTGCTGAGCGTGCAAGTTGTGTAGTCTGCTGAGTGTGCAAGACGCTGACCCTCTCGTGCACGTTGTGTAGTCTGCTGAGTGTGCAAGGCGCTGACCCTCTTGTGCACGTTGTGTAGTCTGCTGAGCGTGCAAGACGCTGACCCTCTCGTGCACGTTGTGTAGTCTGCTGAGCGTGCAAGACGCTGACCCTCTCGTGCACGTTGTGTAGTCTGCTGAGTGTGCAAGGTGCTGACCCTCTCGTGCACGTTGTGTAGTCTGCTGAGGGTGCAAGGTGCTGACCCTCTTGTGCACGTTGTGTAGCCTGCTGAGCGTGCAAGACGCTGAGCCTCTTGTGCACGTTGTGTAGTCTGCTGAGCGTGCAAGACGCTGACCCTCTCGTGCACGTTGTGTAGCCTGCTGAGCGTGCACGTTGTGTAGCCTGCTGAGCGTGCAAGTTGTGTAGCCTGCTGAGCGTGCAAGACGCTGACCCTCTCGTGCACGTTGTGTAGTCTGCTGAGCATGCAAGACGCTGACCCTCTCGTGCACGTTGTGTAGTCTGCTGAGCGTGCAAGACGCTGACCCTCTCGTGCATGTTGTGTAGTCTGCTGAGTGTGCAAGGTGCTGACCCTCTCGTGCACGTTGTGTAGCCTGCTGAGCGTGCAAGACGCTGACCCTCTCGTGCACGTTGTGTAGCCTGAAAGTGACTTGAAGATGATTTTGGATCGAAGGACACTAGTCGTACTTTATGCTGTATGCACACTTTATGCCACATATTTTTTCTACTTAATCTGCTATTTTTACGTATTGTCTGTTAATGATTTCTCATTCTAAGCTCTTGGTGCTGTGCAGGACAAATAGCATTGTATAAATTAGTCCTTTCACCTGACAGGGACGTCACTTCCAGTCTCAGCTTGGGTTCGCTGTGGGAAGCTCAGAACACGGACAGTTTTCGGCCAGCCAATCAGCGCATGGCCCTTATGGTGTCACCCAAACACAGCACGCATCCCCTTACGCCCAAAGCCAGTCTGTTCCTGTCGGCTATGCCAGCAGCTCCCAACTAAGAGGTGTGTGTGTGTGCGTGCGCCTGTGTGTGCGTGCGCCTGTGTGTGCGTGCGTGCGTGCGTGCGTGCGCCTGCGTCTGCGTGCGTGCGCCTGTGTGTGCGTGCGTGCGTGCGTGCGTGCGTGCGTGCGCCTGTGTGTGCGTGCGCCTGTGTGTGCGTGCGCCTGTGTGTGTGTGCGTGCGTGCGTGCGTGCGTGCGTGCGACTGTGTGTGCGTGCGTGCGTGCGTGCGTGCGTGCGCCTGCGTCTGCGTGCGCGCGATAGATGGCACTTACGAGGTGTTTTATGGGGCTGTCCATTGTTGCGTGTGCGAGTGTGTGTGCGAGTGTGAGAGTGCGTGTGAGAGTGCGTGTGAGAGTGCGTGTGCGTGTGAGAGTGCGTGTGAGAGTGCGTGTGAGAGTGCGTGTGAGAGTGCGTGTGCGTGTGAGAGTGCGTGTGAGAGTGCGTGTGCGTGTGAGAGTGTTTTATGGTCAGTTCCTAATGGTCCTAATGTTTCCAGGTGCGTCAGTGTTTCAGACCATGCAGTACCTACCCCAGCAGCAGCAGGGCTACGCTGTTCACAGCCACTACTCCTCTCAGCCAGGTACTCCTCTGGGTCCGTCTGTCTGTCTCTTACCATCATTCTCAGGGGTTTCAAGTGATGCACCTAATGTTGATGTCACCTTTTAAAAAGATTCGTTTTAAAATGAATCAATGTCAAAATCATTGGGCTTCTCGTTAATCTTTATTTTTGCACCTTTTCAACCCAAAAAAGGTTCAGCCCACTCTGTGAAAGTTGTGGGTCAAACCCCACTGTTAGGCTCTGAGAGAAAACTGATTTTAACTTTGGAGATAACCTTTCTCGTAAATATACAGGTTTGGCGGCTAAGTTTGAAATCGTGCCCGTGAATGAATGATTCGTCTATGTTCTTTTAAAATCTAATTAAAATTAAACCACTAAGTTTTAGGAAAGACGGAACAAGTGGTCCCCTGCCTGCCATCAGAACTCCGTCAAATAAACCTATCCATTTCATTAAAGCCAATTCCTTTACACTACACCCGTAACCTCAGTGCTGGGGTCACTGCCGTTTCCTGTGCTGTATAATCTAGTAAAATAACCCAGAAAGCAGACAGCGCAGATCCCAAAACGAACTGCTTCCTCTCCTTTCCACATGCCAATCCCCGTTGTGTTGTTACAGGTTTCGTTCCCACGGCAGCAGGTGTACCGCTGCAGAAGCAGCTGGAACAAGCCAACCAGCAGTCTGGCTTTACTGATTCGGTACGTCGCCATGGCACCGGAGACTGCTTTAAATTACTGCTTATTTTGATCTTTGTAGCATTCATAGATACATTATTTCTGTGTTTGTAGAGATCTGTTAGGGCAGATGTTACCTGTTCTGATGGCTGTTAGTCGGTTGGGAGAAGGAGATTGTGTTTTAGTGCAATTTCTCTTTTTTAAAATTTATTCTGGCCTTGATGTTATTTTTGGAAAAGGTATTTAAAAATGTATCATGTATCTGTTTCTTTTGCAATTTGCAGCAGCTAATTTGATTTCATTAAATTTTGGTAACTTTGGTAACTGAATAAATTTGAGTTGCTAACATGAGGCAGATAAGAAGGTAGAGAGGGATATGTCTCTCTTTCAGTTGGCACTGAAGCTCTCGTTCGTGCTATGTAGAGTGTAAACAGGTGACGGGTGGCTCCAAGGCGGCTAGGATTGGAGGAGCCGTGGATCCTCACGCTCCCCCTGGTGGCAGGATTCATAGCAACGAGCCGAGATGCATTAGTACAACTGGTGATTCCTGTTTAGGAACTCAATGTTGGTAACATCGAAACCTTGACTTTTTTCTGTATATTACGATGTCTGTGTGTTTTCAGAGCACCCTAAGACCCCTCCACTCTCAGACCCTTCATGCCAGCGCCTCAACCCTTTTGTCTGCCACGCCCTGCGTCCCGATCCCGCCTGCCAAGGTGAACTAGCCCTGCCGGCTGTCTGTCTCGTACACACCTAGTTCCAGAAACTTCCGATGAACTTATTAAAGCAGACTGTTGGTGTTCATTTGTTAGATTGGACATTGTTTTAAATGATACTAAGTGCCTTAGTAAAACCTGACCAGAGGTATATCTAATATTTATTTATATTGTTTTGTTTAATTCAGGGTATGAGTAGGCCTAATAGTTTGCATATGTAGTTATTCCAAAGGGGTTTTGCCAGTAAATCAGTTACAATTTGCACGCAGAATATCGGACACTGTCCATGTTAACTCTAAACTGATTCTATTCATGAAGAGGTAGGTTTAGGGAAACAATATAAATTGATAAACCGAACATGAAACGCCTCTAGGGAAAGATGCTGCCATTAATCTGGGTACAAATTATAGACATCAGGGTACAAATTATAGACATCAGGGTACACATTATAGACATCAGGGTACGCATTATAGACATCAGGGTATACATTATAGACATCAGGGTACACATTATAGACATCAGGGTGTACATTATAGACATCAGGGTACACATTATAGACATCAGGGTATGCATTATAGACATCAGGGTACACATTATAGACATCAGGGTGTACATTATAGACATCAGGGTACACATTATAGACATCAGGGTATGCATTATAGACATCAGGGTACACATTATAGACATCAGGGTGTACATTATAGACATCAGGGTACACATTATAGACATCA
>JAOYSI010007042.1:115-12398 GCA_025775065.1 Hiodon alosoides | reverse complement strand
TAACACACATACACACACATGGGCATACACACTATAGAACACTGAAATCACACCAGCTCTTACTTTTACTTATCACAAGCAAGTCATTTCTACGTTGTGTGGAATAAGTGAGTGTATGTGCATGTGTATAAATGTACATGTATGTGCATGTGTATAAATGTACATGTATTGAATGTGTATACACATACACAAATATGCATGAGAACATGCAAGTATTATAAATGCATGTGTTTCTATGCATATAAACATTCATAGACACTCATGTAAATGACAGATACCCCTCAAAAACGTGTGGTCAGAACACTCCAATAAAATTCTCAACAAAATTTAGATTGGTTTCATCCTTTCTCTCCCAATCACAACCTGCCATTTAACATCCACAAGGTTCTCAGTAACTAAATATCCAACGTAATGACCACACTATTTTGAAAAGTTCCAATTGTTTTTTTTTTTTTTTTCTGTTTTTTTTCTTTTCATGTCTTAGGTTTTAGCGCTCTTGCAAGCATCTCGAAGTCAGGAAAAAAAAAAGTGCCAGTTGATAAGCAGTCCTCTTTGGGATGGGCTTTGTTTCAGCACCGCCACCAAATCCTTCGGCTTTTACATTCATTCATTTAACCACAAACGCAAACCCTCCTGCGTTCTGTCTCGCGATCTGTCTCTGTTCTGTCTCTGTTCTGTCTCAGCACTCTGTCCTGACACTCTGTCTCAGTTCTGTCTCAGTTCTGTCTCAGTTCTGTCTCGCCGGTCTGTCTCGCCGGTCTGTCTCAGTTCTGTCTCGCCGGTCTGTCTCGCCGGTCTGTCTCAGTTCTATCTCGCCGGTCTGTCTCAGTTCTATCTCGCCGGTCTGTCTTGATTCTGTCTCGCCGCTCTGTCTCGATGGTCTGTCTCAGTTCTGTCTCGCCGGTCTGTCTCGCCGGTCTGTCTCGCCGGTCTGTCTCGCCGGTCTGTCTCAGTTCTGTCTCGCCGGTCTGTCTCGCCGGTCTGTCTCGATGGTCTGTCTCAGTTCTGTCTCAGTTCTGTCTCGCCGGTCTGTCTTGGTTCTGTCTCGCCGCTCTGTCTCGATGGTCTGTCTCGATGGTCTGTCTCGATGGTCTGTCTCAGTTCTGTCTTGCTGGTCTGTCTCGATGGTCTGTCTCGATGGTCTGTCTCGATGGTCTGTCTCAGTTCTGTCTCGCCGCTCTGTCTCGATGGTCTGTCTCAGTTCTGTCTCGCCGGTCTGTCTCGATGGTCTGTCTCGATGGTCTGTCTCGATGGTCTGTCTCGATGGTCTGTCTCAGTTCTGTCTCGGTTCTGTCTCGCCGCTCTGTCTCGATGGTCTGTCTCAGTTCTGTCTCGCCGCTCTGTCTCGATGGTCTGTCTCAGTTCTGTCTCAGTTCTGTCTCAGTTCTGTCTCAGTTCTGTCTCGCCGGTCTGTCTCGCCGGTCTGTCTCAGTTCTGTCTCGCCGGTCTGTCTCGATGGTCTGTCTCAGTTCTGTCTTGGTTCTGTCTCGCCGCTCTGTCTCGATGCTTGTCTCAGTTCTGCCTCGCCACTCTGTCTCAACAGCCAAACAGCGTGTGAATGCAGAGTTTCATTGTCTTGTTCTCTAAACCAAACTGATTAATGACATACAGTACTTGTCAAATTTTAAGACAGAAAAAATACAATATTATAAAATAATAATAATAATAATAATAATAATAATAATAATAATAATAATAATAATAATAATTACGTTTTCCTGTAGGTCAGACAGATATTCGACTTAAAATCCCCTGTTGTCCCACCACTGATTCGGCGTTTTCTGGCGTCAGAGGTACTTAAAACTGAGGATGGTGTTTTAAGATATTCATTCTTGCTCATTTGTTCAGGATATTTTAAACCCAGTGTATAATTCAATACCAGTCCCTGACACTGCCTAATGCACACAATCCCTAACAAACACTAACAAATGTCTGCCCATCAGACATTACTATCGGGGTAAAAGTAAGGGAGGTGAATGATTGCAGAGAAGGGCCCAAGATGACAAATAAAAGAACGGCCTCTTGCTTTGGGGATGACTGAAAACGCCTGACCGTCCTGATTGTCTAGTCACAGCGTGGCTTTTTACAACAAAGAGAAAGACAGGAAACAATTGTCGGGCAGTTGTTGTTTTTTTACGCTTGTTAATATACCACGGGTGTAGAACGTCTCATGTAATTGGTCCAAATACCTGTGCATTTATCGGGAAGTTGCTAAGCGAAAAGGTTTTGAACTAATCACAGGATCTACCTACACAGACACATCTGTGCAGACCAGAGCATAACACGGAAAATCTACGTATGTCCGTCTGTTCAAAACAAAACTTGCTTTCTCCTACCTTTTCAGCGTTCTGAAAGTGCAATGTACAAAAAAGAATCATTTAAAAAAATAGAATGTTTCCTAATTCTACATGGAAAAGAGAAGAGGTCTAACACGGAGGGGAAAGTTTAGGAACGGAAGTTATTTCTGTTTATCTGCAAACTCTTTCGGGAGAGTCTTTGAAGTATACAATTGTTCCTGTGGTGACAAATACGAAAATCATTGAATTTCAATACCAGATCTGTTTTGAGTTTGGATAAATCTAGTAACTGT
Source organism: Hiodon alosoides (assembly GCA_025775065.1). Classification (NCBI taxonomy): domain Eukaryota; kingdom Metazoa; phylum Chordata; class Actinopteri; order Hiodontiformes; family Hiodontidae; genus Hiodon; species Hiodon alosoides. The sequence goes on along the minus strand of JAOYSI010007042.1, from coordinate 9,808 downwards.
ATACATGGAGTGGACAAAACGAGAGGCACCGGTTTACATAAAAGACAGGTGAAAATCTTCTGCATACGAACAAAGTCCTGTTTTTTTTAATGAGTGAGCTTTGCCTCAGGTCTAGTTTAATGACCCAGGAGGAAAGCAAGAGGAAACCTTACACGGTAGAATTACTGGTATGTTTTGGGCTGGAGCTTCAGGCCACATGAAGCTCTCTTGAAGATGACTGGGACAGATTTAGTAAGGGTTGAGAAACGGTGGACGTGACGCATGAGAAGATCGGCCTGACCTCTGCCAGTCAATGAAAACGCAATGACCGGTGCAACTGAGGGTCAATAACATTCTGCAGAAACCAAACCAGCGAGAAGAGAACTTCACAGGCTGACGGGGTAAGTCTAGGAATAGGTGATATGGTCTGATTGGTTGTCCTTTGTCATCTTCTCAACAAATGGGCCCTCAGAACGCCAGGAGGTTCCAAAATAAAGGTGCTCCCGTCCAAACAGCAGGTGTTCAGCATGGAGATATCTCCCAAATGTCAGAGGCACCAGTCCCATAGAGGGGCGCTTCTCAAACCAGGAGGTGGCCCTTCTCCTTTAAATCACCATCATCTTCAGCACTGTGAGCAAACACTCCTTTGGCAAATTAGACCAATCATTATTTTTTACTCGGCTGGAATAAAAAAAAAGCTGCCCTCACAGTGACCGGGGGCCAGGGTTGAGGACCTCCGCCATAGAGCACTCATCACAATTCTTACAGGCATCTACAAAAGGCATTCCTGCCTTAAATTGCCATGAATTGGTGGGAGAATTTGGCAGAGTTTCAGCACTACAATCCCAGATCCCCCTTAACAGCATGTCACACTGCACCAGCGGTGATCCATCTGTTGGTGTTTCCATTGTGTGTCCACTACATGGATATCTCGCAGCACTACATCAGACGAACCTTTCCTCCGTTCAATAACAAAGCTAACAAAGTACATAATACAGTGTCATGCGCAGACACACTCCCGAATCTTGCACTGTTTCCCTTTAGAGTGACTTTCTAACGCCATCACGTCTCTGCCTCAGACCTGCACGGCACGGATGTTCATCTTTATGTCCTGCTGTGCACAGTGGCCCCGTGCTACCCAGGGTAGGGCTCTCCTCCAAAGGCCTGAGTGACAGCTCCTCCACCTCGGCTACAACACATCTCGGAACTAATAGTTTGAGGCATCAGCTGTCTCATACAGTACAAGTGAGACAGAGCCCTATAAATAGCTATGGTATATATAAGACTTCTTAAAAGGATAAAAAAAATTTTTTTTAAAATACCACTCATCTTAAAGCCTGGGCAGAATATATGGTGGGACGGCTGACATCATGTAAACTCCCACCTGCAGTCTTGTTGCCATGGAAACAAACCGCGGAGGAGAAAAATCCGCCCTGCCAGCCCATACAATCAGTTAATTGCGGACACTCTAGGCTACAGGTTTATAAACATCCCATGGAGATGGGCATGTAACGTTGCCCAGACATGTCTCTGTCAGGTGCAGAGGTTGTCAAACAAGCCACAATCATAGGACTGAGCTCTGCTGGTGTGTCTGCCTGAAACTGCGATTCGGGCTCTCCGCTAATTAACGGCTCTTGTCTTCTGCAGCCCAGGAAAACATCAAGCACAATGTTTTTGTGCCGTTGCTGAGAGGGTATGAAAATCATGTGAATGGAAGTTAAACAAAGCAACCGGTTATCATTTCTGCAGCAGTGCTCAGACACCTTATATATATATATATATATATCATATATATATCATATAAATATATATATCATATATCATATATAGCCCACCTAGGCCTACCTGCCCAACTAATAACTGTGCCAGATGGTTTTGCGATTTGTGTGATACCAAATTCAAATGAAGTTCTACCTGTAGGTACTACATGGAAATAAAGTAAAATGACAACATGTAAATACTGGGGACATTTAACCTACATTACAGTAATCTTGACTGAAAACAAACAACAAAATGAAATAAACTAAAATAAAATATTATAAAAAAAGTCCTGTGAGCATTCATTTGCCTATAACTGACCTGCCTTCAATGCAAATTTTAACCTCCTGAGGAATAAAAGAGGGTTTTGGCAGAGTCAATGGGGGTTCCTCGTCCTGCTTCTCCACCTTGCGGCCCTCCGGTGCGGACCACCTTCTCTTGCGGCCGGGGGGCTTCTTGGTGACGCTGGACTCTTTGTCGGGCTGTTGGGGCGCGCATGCCTTCCTCTCGGTGGGTGTCAGATCCCCGTTCTCCGTCTCCGCCGCGCCACCCCCGCCCCCCGCCCACCGCCCCAGTCCGTTCTCCTGCTCCCCGCGCCGGCTCCCCCTGCCTCTGCCAGGACCCTCCGCGCCAGGGGGCTTTGGCGGGACGCCGCCGCTGCCGCCCCCCACAGCCCCCAGGCCTTGGCCTGCCTTCAGAGAGCCGTTCTTCAGGTTCTTGAGGGTGAGGGAGATGCAGACGTCGCCAACGGACAGCTTGGCGCATGACAGCTCGAAGAGCTGCGTGGTTCGGTCCGGGCTGCAGGAAGACCAACCCTGTCCGAAAACGAAGAAGGGGTACTCCACCAAAACCTCCACACTCACCTAGGGAGAGAAGTATGGGTCATTTAAAAGTATGGGTATAGAAACATATAATGTGAAATTCAGAACAATACAATTTATACAATGAACAGGATAATAACATGACTTTACTGACAAACTGGGTCTTCTTTTAGTCAGAGTGGAAGCTTAACATTAGTATATAATGCAGTAGCACAGTTTTTTCGTACTCTAAAAACATATGCCAACCTGAGATTCCTGAGAACAGATTAAAAAATCCAAAACGACTAGACTAGAGCTTGGAAAATGAGGTGGGTCAGGTGTTATCCAATCAAATCAGCTCCCAGGGATGACATCATCACTACATCCAATCATTTTAGAGACCCAGTTTTTTCTATACTCTATCTGTCCTCGAGAGCAAACGAACGACCATACAAACAGAGAAATCAGAATCTGACTCACATGCAGTAAAGAAATAGTAAATTTGCACTGACTATAGCCATAATATCCTCATCAAACATGTACGTTCAGATTTCATTTTGGAATTTTGAATTTGATGCCAAAAAGTAGGCATCATCTGGTTTCGAAACTTGTCCCAATAAAAGTTGATTACATGTCAATGGAAAAAGCACCTCAGATAATGACGGTATTTATTATGGTGTTCAGTTGTATAAAGCTGAAGAGGGTACAGGACAGTTCCACAGAAACCCACAGAACCCACAGAAACCCACAGAACCCACAGAACCCACAGAAACCCACAGAACCCACAGAAACCCACAGAACCCACAGATCCCACAGAAACCCACAGAAACCCACAGAACCCACAGATCCCACAGAACCCACAGAACCCACAGAAACCACAGAAACCCACAGACCCCACAGAAACCCACAGACCCCACAGAAACCCACAGAACCCCACAGAAACCCACAGAACCCACAGACCCCACTAAATCCCACAGAAACCCACAGACTCCACATACCCCACAGACCCCACAGAACCCACAGAAACCCACAGAAACCCACAGAAACCCACAGAAACCCACAGACCCTCAGGTCTCACTTTGGGGTCTACAACGTTGGCTCACCTGTGCTCTGTGCTCTCCGACCGCAAACTGGATGATGGCCGAGTTGGGCGTCTGGCTACCGTCGATACGCTCCACAGTGCTGGAGTCTATCCTCAGCTCACTGCTAATCTCCGCACTCTGGATAAAGTCTTCCGTCTTCAGGTCCTCCACGCGCTTCAGCTCCCCGTCAGCCAGCTGAATGATGGAGCCCTTGGTGAAGTAGGGGGGCAAGGAGGGGCAGGCGGGGAGAGACGGCGAGGCCGGCGGGGGCGGGGCCAGCACGCTGGCGGGTGCCGGCCCGGCCGGGATGATGGGCAGATGGAGCTGTGCCTGCAGCACCGCTGCGTGATAGGGGGCTGAGGATTGGTGCTCCGCGGGCCCGAAAAGCTCGCACTTGGGAACAGTGGTGGTGACGTACGCGTGAGGCACTGTAGCGAACTGCTGGGTGGCAGTGACCACAGACTGGGCGGGCTCCAGCTCCGCCCCCCCACTGCTGCTGACCGGGATCAGCAGGGGCTGGCTGCCGGGGATGACCACATGGTGGGGCAGGTTGGCATGGTAACTGACCGGCTGCTGCTGCTGCTGCCCGCCGGCGATGTAACCGATGATGGGCGGCTGTGCGGCAGGGTAGAAGCCGGTGGCCGGGAGGCCCATGGGTAGCTGGTCGGAGGCATTGTGGGTGGTGTGGATGACTGTATGGGGGGAGAGCGTGGTGACCGACCCCTTCAGTCCCTCAGGAGAGGAGAAGCTAAAAGACGAAGCCCGGGAGACAGACTTACCCAGGCCAAGACCCCCCTTGTCGCCATGGACTACGGACGATGGAGACTTGTCAAGGCCGCTCTCGGCTTCAGCGCCGCTGTTGGTGTGGCTGTTGGGAACCAGCATCAGTGAGGTTCGAAGCCCCGAGGTTTCCTGTATGTAGTCGGCTGGGAGCATAACCTGTTGGGTCTCATAGTGGTGCTGTTGCTGTTGCTGTTGCTGCTGCTGGTGGTGGTGGTGGTGGTGGATGGGACCTCCTTTGACCCCACTGTTCTGTTTGGCCAGAGTAGCCTCAGACAAGAAGCCATAGCGTTGACCCTTCTCTGTCTCCCCATTGGGTAACTCTCTAGTCCGTCCCTCCTCCTTCTTGACAGCTGGCCCATCAGTGTACTGGACCACTACCTGTGAGGGGGCGAGGGTGAGAGCATGGGGAATGATGGTGTGGGGGTGGAGGTGCTGCTGGACATGGGCGGCGGGCGAGGAGACGGCCCTCGCTGTGACGCTGAGAGGAGAGCTGGCAATCTGGACGTATTGGCTCGTGGGATGGACCGAGTGATGGGGCGGAGGGGTTTCCCCGGCAACAAGTAGGCCCGGCGAGCCGCTCAGCTGGTGATGCTGGTCAATTTTGGAGGCCTGCGAGATGACGGCCGCCGCGCAGCCCTCGGGGAGGGAGCGCGGGGTTGAAGATGCGGGGGCGGAGGTGGCAGTCGGGGAGATGATCTGCGAGGAAATGTAGCCAGTGTAGGGCCCGGCGTAGGCGGAGCCGATGAACTGCAAGCTGGATGGCAACTGGGCGTACTGAATGGCCCCGCCCGGCTGCGAGAGCGGAGAGGAGTAGAGCGTGGGGTGAGACGCCAGCGGCGCCCCAGACGAGGACACTCGAGACGAGGAGCAGGAGGAAGGAGAGTACTCAGCGGTGAGAGGTTTGTGCAGGGGGACCTCCCCGTCAGCGTTCTGCCGGCCGCTGTTCTGCCCGCTGGCAACGCTGGCCAGCCATGCCAGGTTCTCCCCTCGCTGGCTCTCGCTGGCCGGGGCCACTACCACGGGTTTCTCCTCCAGGGCCAGGATCTCGCGTTTCTTTGGAGGCAGACATTCGTTGCTCCGCTCCTGGTTGGACTTCATGGTTTCGTTTCGTTTCGTTTTTTTCCCTACTTGCCGTCGGATCCGCCACCACTCGCCACCGTCGTTCTCAACCTTAGATCTGTTGGGTCTCGCTCTGGTTCTCTCTGGTCAACCTACCCACTAGACCGCTGCCTGGGTGTCTCACCTGTCTTCAGCGCCTCAGTCCGAAGCAAGGGAAACCACGCCTGCTGTCAGAAAGGGATCCATGGATTTCATGAGGAATCATTTCCCTCGAACCGTGGACCACCACGCTAGCAGCTGAAATCTGTGGGGTGAGAGACAGGCATTCGATAAGCACAGCTCACACTAAAAAAGTGACCTCTGAACCAGAGCACAGTGAGACCCTGTGGCGTTAAGACCCTTAACGATGGGGCTGGAACGCGTAGTGTTCTGCTTGCACGTGTTTGGAGGGCCAGCAGAACCCCCTGGCGTGGGAGAAAAACAGCACTTACAGAACTTACAGAACTTACAGAGTCATTGAAAAGCCACCCACGGCCCCCAGTTGAGGCGAGGAGCCCTTTAAAAACCCTGCGCCCGCAGCAGCCCCGCCCCATGCACGTAGCTGCTCTTTCCAGGTCCGCACACAAACACATGTTGTGCACAGTAGCGCAAAACAACAAAGGCTGTCAATTACCCTAAGGGTAACTAAGAAGTTAGAGCAAACGCACAAACAGCATTGCCTTGCATCATGAACACACTTGTTCATGATAACCCTGCTTTGGGATGGGAGAGCTATTCTTTCACAGATCACCCTCCTGATTATGGAATCCCCCCCAAGGAGTTCTGCCGGCCAACGTGCTCACAAAGAATATTATTCTCCCCACTCACTCTTTTTTTAAAATGAATTCTTCACTGATTCCTTGCAATATCACATGCCCTAATAACCGATTCAGTTTCAGCACCATCTCGCATTTGGCTTGAGCAAAGATCAAAGGGTTTGTTATCTGAGGAAAAACACTTTAATGATCAATCGACCGACTCCTTAAGGGCTAAGAGTCAATCCTGAGTGAATAAACTCAATAACAGAGAGCAAAACCTCATAAAGTAGGAACAGAAAGATGACCGCAAACATCTCGCACAGTTTTACTTCATTCTAAATAGCCTCTCAGCTTCACCCTGAGACTACTCAGTCTGTCCGCCGTTAGTTCCTACCATTTGTCGTCATGGAATAATCTTTGAAAAGATGAACGTGTTTCTGAAAGCAGCAGATAATAACTCTCAGAGCTGAAGTCACTAATCCCGCCAAGCCCAAACTCAGATTTCCCAAAATATTTTTCTCAAAAATCCCAACAAGTAGGCGATAACTCGATAAGCAAACACTCCAAGAAAAGCAAAGCATTGTGAAACTGCAGTGTATTCAGTAAGATGTTTTACAGCTTCTAGCAAATGCATTGTTACAACCAACCGGATAAGTAGACTTTAGCAGAAACATAGCCAATGTATCAGCTTACTAAGCACCGACTGTGAAAGACAGCCTTCAACACTGGAAGCCTTACGAACAGACGAAAAACAAGAACATCCTTGTAAATCATGTACGGCCTTGAGACTTCGCCGCCCCCTCCCTCTTCCCCCGGCACTCAGGAGTGCACAGTTCTCTAAAGTTGTGGTTTCCATAGCAGCTGCCCCTCAAGTGGAAAACACAAAACTCTTCATGGAGGAAAAGAAAAGCTCTCCGTTTTCTGAGAAATGTTTTGTTTTTGCTTCGAATGTTATTTCTCCAGCCTTAGCTGGTAGCGTCAGTCAGCGTACTGGATTCCACACATTTTTATCTTACGAGGGTGCGCTGAATAATTAGGGTGAAACTTGAAGTAGATGCAGTCTGTAGTTCAAAGCGTAACAGAACCTGCCCAAGAAAACTACTTCTCACCCATGGCTGTAAAATGTAAATTAAAACACATAAATCGCAAAGCCCTCCTCCTCCACCCACTTACTGGGAGTCGAATAGCTATATTGTGATTCAGCACTGGTAGTAAAACCGTAAATAGAACTTCATAACAAAACTTTTTTTTTACCCACAATGCAACGCACACCGACGTCCTTAGGTGACCCCATAACAGCACACCCATTAAGTGTTAAGTTTGTAGAACTCATTTAAATAGGGCTAAAATGAAAAAGTCAAAATGATCTTATCTTATTACTTCCACTTCATATTTTAATGCAAGGCTAAATAATCTGTAATAAGCAAACATTCCAAGAAATATCAAAACACTTAATTGTAGAAACATTTTATATATTAAATTAAATAATGGTAATATAAAGTGGTTAAACTATGAATACAATCAAATGAAACAATGACAAAATATAAGACAACCTCTTATTTTCAGAGGTCATCGACCTCAGAAACCTCTTATGACGGAGCCAGAAGCCAAACATTCGATTGGCTTTTGCGTCTAAAAAAAATTTGTATGTGAAAATCTGAAGCAATACAGAGGAAAAACTGGAACAAATGAGTTCACTTTTGGATTGAAGTACTGAGTATAACTAGTGAAGAAAGAATGTGAGTGAACGTGGGTGTGTATAGGGTGCGGACCTTCATCCTTTCCCACCTACACCACGAGAGCCAAACCCACTGTTGTGTCAATTGCACTAAATTCCCCTTGGTCCTGAAATGCTCACTTGGAAGGTGATGAGAGTAGATCAGACTACAGAGGGATCAAGCTGGTGTTTGTTTGCAAGTGAGAATGGGCCTACACATATCCACACCTCACAGTGTCACATGTGCAATCCCCAGGCCCCAGATCTCTTCCGGACGGCAGGCACACAAAACACCAATCAGAAAAACAACACCTATATTTAGTTCCAAGAAAGGCTTCCTGCATCGTGTGTGTTTTGGCTAGTTGGAAACTGACCCGACTTGAACCACAGAAAGCAGGTACAACATTAACCTCTCCAAGGGCCTGCCGCTGTATTTAGCGCCGACCGCACATTTAAAGCCCGTGATATATTAAAGAGCAACTACGACAGAAAGGGCAACACCTGTGAGTTAAACTTTATTCAGCCCCCGTAAAAACTCTGTGATGCTATGGAAAAGATTAGCCCGGGCAGCTAAATGGGTCCGCAGCACAAGAAACGGGTTTGTCACAGAACAGCAGCCTGGAGGCCAGACTCGTGAGCATTGAAACGAGCTGTTTAGTTTTGCCTAAGAGAGGAGGCCATGACACGGTAGAAACTGGATTATTGGGCAGTGGTGTCAACAGACCACTGCGGCACAGGTCACTGGGCACAGGTCACTGGGCACAGACCACTGGGCACAGACCACTGGGCACAGACCACTGTGGCACAGGTCACTGTGGCACAGGTCACTGGGCACAGGTCACTGGGCACAGACCACTGTGGCACAGACCACTGCGGCACAGGTTACTGGGCACAGACCACTGGGCACAGGTCACTGGGCACAGGTTACTGGGCACAGGTCACTGGGCACAGACCACTCGGCACAGACCACTGGGAACAGACCACTGGGAACAGACCACTGGGAACAGACCACTGGGAACAGACCACTGTGGCACAGGTCACTGGGCACAGGTCACTGGGGGGTTACCAATTAGGCAAGCTAATGATCTTTAGCAAATGTCGTCATAGGTGTGATCATCACTATACAATTCCATAGGTCAGTTAGGAAGACTTAATTGAATGGAAGAGAATACACTCTCATCTGGTTAGTTAGGTACTTTCAGTTTTGCTTCCAATGGGCTTTTATTTCCCCACAACAAACTGGCAAAGAAAAGGCAGATAAAAACAGATATGATGGAGATAACGTTAATCTTAATAGCCTGTAATCTCTATTTTAGAATCAAAATCTGCGCTGTACTGTGCCAACTTTCATTAATCCAGATACATGAAAACTGAATTGTTTAGATCAATACTGAAAAAGAATTGGAAATTTCTAATTAGAAAATGTAGCAAAAAATTACTAACAGTTAAATACGTAGCGTTAGCATAATAACTGACAATAAAATAATACTACCAAGAACAAGAGAAAACAAAACAAAATACTACTACTACTACAGCTACTGCTGTGCCTACTGAATACTACTACTACTACTACTACAATATTACTACTACTACTACAATACTACTACTACTACAGCTACTGCTGTGGCTACTGAATACTACTACTACTACTACTACAATACTACTACTACTACAGCTACTGCTGTGGCTACTGAATACTACTACTACTACTACTACAA
>JAOYSI010007040.1:0-12399 GCA_025775065.1 Hiodon alosoides | reverse complement strand
AGTGGGCCGTTACCCTTACAGTAACAGAGCCCGACGGGCCCGTGAGTGGGCCGTTACCCTTACAGTAACAGAGCCCGACGGGCCCGTGAGTGGGCCGTTACCCTTACAGTAACAGAGCCCGGCAGGCCCGTGAGTGGGCCTTTACCCTTACAGTAACAGAGCCCGGCAGGCCCGTGAGTGGGCCGTTACCCTTACAGTAACAGAGCCCGACGGGCCCGTGAGTGGGCCTTTACCCTTACAGTAACAGAGCCCGACAGGCCCGTGAGTGGGCCGTTACCCTTACATTAACGAAGACTGACGCTTAAAGATCCAGTACACGCTGGTGAACAGACACAATGGCTGGCATTGTGACAAACACCCCTCCCCCAGAGGCCCTTGTGGCCGCGTCTCCCTGTGCATCGTAGGTACACAAACTTAATGTGGTGATTCGGCCAGCATATGAGACAGCACTCATGTGACAATCAATCGGGGTCCTGCATTGTAATTCAATCACATCAACCCTTCAGCGATTCACCCATGTTATAATTATTTACGCGGCTCACAGCCAAACGTGAAGCAGCTCAAGTATTATACTCAGGAATTAGCGTAGCCACGGTTTACACTGCCAATTGTTCCTCAGAACTACTGCGTTATGATTAAGGCAGTGCTAATGTATCAATGCAGCCGTGTGTCGCAATGCAATTTTCTACCATATTGTATTGATTCAGTGCTCTCCCCCATATTGACACTTCCCTTCCACATCTGTGTCTGCAGTTACTGTTGTTTTATGTCCAAAGACATTCGGCCGCACAGCACTGCTGAAGACGAGGCATTTCGCAGTCCGTCAGCTACACGTGAACCGCGGAGCGTCGTTCCTACTCATCAGTTCACCGCAGCGGTTTCCGAAATCGTGGCCAGAGGAGAAACGACAGGTAGAAGTAGTGATCGGCTAGCTGCTAGTTAGCTGAATTCGATAGCACGTTTTTCAGTGTCTTTATTTTAGCCCTTATATAGGCTCACTCATCGGTACTTACTTACCTAAAGGTGAAAATGTAGAATTACCGGTCTTTTGTTGAGAATTTGGACGATGGGCTGAGAGATAAAACTCAAGAGCCAAAAACACACACTCTCCAGTGTTAACTCCCTGTCACTGACAGGTTTCAAATGACCCGAAAGGGGAGAGGAAAAAAGGCCACCATGCAGAAAACTAAGGGGGCTGTGAGACGTTTCTACGGCTGGTCGGGTGGTGTAAAGAAAAGGAAGCCAGCGCTGGATTACAGAACAAACGCTCAATGAGATACAAAAAGACTTTCCGATAGCTAAAAGTGCTTAGCTAAAAGCCAATATTCTCTAGGGGAACTACTGCAATGAAATGGTGAAATTCACTGCATCATCCTGCTCGGATCGCGATACACACCGTGTGGTTTTTTTTTGCGATACACACCGTGCTGTGTATCAGAGACCTCTTATCGTGGGGTACTTAATGACACACACCCCAAGTTATCATGTAATTTCCTAGGTCCCACATCTCAGACACGGTTGAAATGGTTATAAAATTAGGATCTCTAAGCATCCTTGACAAGAAGACCGCCAAGTGCTCTTTAAATGGCATCTAAAAGAGTCATTACAGAATATACTTCAGTTACACAAAGACTGAATTTTTCAGTGGAAGATGCCTCTGCTTCCTTCAACGGATGTGAACAAGAATTTCATTCCCTCATTAAAGCAAATACTGGAGCAGTCTACACACTGCAGCCCGAAGGGACAATGGGAATGATTGGCCAGTAGGCATGCCGCCCATGGAGAAATGAGGGCTCTCAAATCTGTGCCATGGTGCTACGCAACGATTTACAAAGCTGGTGACCTGCTGTCCTGGCAGGCAGCGTATTCAAAAATAAATAAATAATAATATTATAATACGAAAAAAACAATAACAACAATGGGCCATTCACACGAACAGGCCAGCCCCCCCCCCCCCCCATCAACCCCCATAAATTGAGCCTTGGCAACCGTTAAACAATGGTCCTGTTCACCCAAGAGGACAACAATGCACACTCTGGAATTAAGCCCATCTCAGCACAGCACCAGTAATACTGGACCCATACTCGTGGGTGTGGGGGGAGGCTGGGGAATCCAATCCAGGACCCAAACTGCCCGACAGATACGGTTCTCAGTCTACACTTAGGACACAATTTACATTTCTCATTGGGTTATTATAAAATATGAGTTTAGTTTGTTCCTACTTCAAAAGATAAACTGCTAATTTCCTCGTCACAAAAAATGCACATTCATACTTCTCCAGGTTTTAACAATACTCTTCTGTGACAGGTGAGAAAACCCTTGGTAAACATGTGAGGAAACGTACAGGGACGCACGGATCTGGGGATATATATCCCTGTGGACCGATTCGTAAATGAAAAAACTTTAATTTTGTAAACAGAAGCCTGCCAAACGATCCTTTGGGGGAACAATGTGTTGAATATTGTAATCACAAAACGTCAGGTCACCTATAGCGTCTCCACGCAAGATATTTAATCAATCTTCTCTTAATATTAAAAAACCTAGTGTCTGCAATGAATTGACGCAATCGCTTTCTCATCTGTATCATTATCTGTAGCGACAAAACAGAATATTCTCTATGCACTGTTACAATATGTCAGCATGTTTAATAAAGGTTATTACGAATGTTCGACGAACAGAAACGCTCACTGCGAGCCTGGGTATTTAAATTACAACGTTTTTTCTACAAATGTAAGGTTACTTGGGGATCACTTTCACAGCATGAATAATAACCTCAACTCAGCCTCATAGCAACACCGTTTTTTACGGTTGTTATCCACAAAATTCCACGCGAAATCCCTTTGTCAACAACTTATAGCCAGCTTTAGACCACGTTGATGAGGTCTAAAACTGTTACACTCTGACAATCAACACAGACCATACATGCTGGCTATGGCAGTAAAAATCCTACGTGTTGCACACCAAGTGAAGAGCTAAAGAGTGTCCGATAGCTAATGATTCTGGTGATTTGCAAAGATAAAATGAAGTCACTGGACGTGACAAGTTAAATGAAAGGATAAAAAAAAACATCAAGCTAAAATCCAGTGGACAAGTTTATGTTATACTAGCCAATATTATCGGTGCAAGCTAACAGCAAAACCTCACTGCGACCACATTGACGAATCACAAGTTTAAAAATTGGCCTTTCGTTTCCAGTTTTTCCAGAAATTCGGGGAGCAAATAAAGGGTTTTTGCAAGAAACCTGTCTATTTAGTGCTCGTTCATCGACATTCTCTACTTCGGGTGAAAGTTTCCAGCCGTAATTCGCAGTTCAAAACTGTTTACCTGGCATTTTCTCTACCCAACGCTATGTTACCAAAACCCGCGGACTCAGGAAAAAAAAAACATGAAATTCATAGGATAAAACCAACTCTTTTCCTGTGCGGGTTATGCAGAGCCGTTTTCTTTCTTTCTTCTTAGACAAGTTTTCCGTTAACAGGCTGGACATTCAACTACTACCACAGAATAGAACCGTAAACAGCTGCTTTATACTAATACATTTGCTTTATCATGTTCTAATTCGGCTTAACGTTTGTTCTCCGTCTGGCTGGTTGACAGACCTAGCCAGCCTGCTACCACACGGCAACAACATTTGTTGTGAATAACTAACGTTAGTTATGTAGCTAGAAAGCTGCCATAACCCATGACAATCTTTACCACTGGATGAACATCATATGTGAATAATTATCGTTTAACCAGACAGTTAGTTACTTACCTTGCTTTTCACCTCAACGGCATTGCAGTCCAAGTACCGCAAAGACTGAGATTTGTTGAAACTCCTATTCATTTTTACGGCTTTTTAAACTAGCTGTAAGTTCCCACTCGCCCTCTTTTAGAAAAGGGCTCGCCGATTTGTCCAGTTAAATATCTTTGTTTTGAGCGATGCGCGGAAGAAAACTTTATCCGTAGCTAGCTGGCTAGTATTAGTACTCCTCTGGTCGGTGGATTCCAGTCTGCAGCGCACTAGCTAGGGCTTCACCGAAAAAAATAGTACTACCCAACGTCTCTGAATGGGGGCAGTGACTGAAGTTTTCAATGACATCACCGCACCCACTCCACAATACAAATTCTCCCCCCAAAAAAACTGGCTGTGCGCGATGTGTGTACAAGTAATTTGTCCTCCGCCGCAGCAGAGGACGCGTTTTCGTTTAGAATTTAAATGTTCTTTTTTATCAGATAAGTTTTTCATATTCTGGAAAGTGACCCAGATATGTAGAGTACGGCATGTTTGTATTGTGGTTACATCATATAGCTGGACTTTTAGGAACTCACACTAAGATACTTTTAATACTTAATACTTTTCTTTCTTTTTTCTTTTAGAGAAAACTTTTAGATGGAATCGAACGCATGGGAATCAAAACGTTTATTAGCGATTCCAATTGTTTTCTAGCTCTCGTAAAACAAGTCACGGCACGAAAGACTAGGGATTACTACTGCCGACTGGTTTGTACATTTATGCCAAAGGGCCACATGGTGCAATACGGTTGGACTATATATCCAAGTTAACAGCAGTCTGCCTGGTGAGGGACGTTTTCTGTGACAACTGTCACTGCATTGTTCTCACGCACGCCCTGCATGACTCCCGCAACTATAAAACCTAACTTGTATAGAAGGTAACCAATTCTGAGGCGTGACTCGGCAGTTGTGTCTCCGAGGAACATATTTATCCTTATTAAACCGATCAGTTTATTTATAGTTTGTAAAAGACCGAAGACGGGTTAGGTTGCCTCTAAGCGGATGGTCAGTGTAACTGCTTAAATTTGCCACGTCTAGTCGTAACGGCGGTGGTTCGAGTGAACTGCATTAATATAGCCACACATTTCTTTCTAAGTATTAGACACTTATATTTTATCATTAAAATCCCGAACGCCGTTACATTCTATATTTTTTAAATCTAAACCCAAACCAAACATCATGGTAACGCAAATTTGGCCCACTGGCTTTGTTTGGTACCCCTTTAGCTACATCAGTAAAATTATTGGCAGATCAAGGTTTGAGTTTCATTGAGGTTAGAAAGACAGGTCCCATCCTTTGTTGGAATTTAGATATTATTTTATATATTGTATTTCCTTGAACAGAGTTCAGACTAATGATTTTTAATAAAAGTGAAATAACAGCCCAGACGTTGTATACTTGAGCAAGATACTTTATAAATATATAGCTGAATTGCTAAATATCCAGCTGTATAAGTGGATGAAAGTAAAAATTGTACAAAGCACCTGCTAAGCAACTAATAATACCCATAATAATGTATATTAAAATATCTGTTATCTTTAATTACCCAAGCATTAGATAAGAACATTCCCAAACTGACAGCTTTGTATTCCAGGGGACCCGTCTGCATTGCAATTTTTAGGCAAGTTATATTTCTGAAGTTAAACAAGATCCCTGCTAATAACAATTTTACCACAGGGTGTCACTATTGCCTAATTATTTAAAAAAAAACACCAGCAATCTCGCAATCTCCCCCTCTAACCTCGCATTCTAGCCTTCTAATAGTATATAAGCCGTATTTTAAAATTTATATTATACCTCATGCTTTTCTTTATGCAATCCTTGATTTTCAAAAGCGCAAATATTTTGAATATTATAACGGGCAATTAAACTTTAAAACTAGTAAAAATAAAATAAAAATATTTGCAAAATGCAAATTGGAACTTTATATATTTGGTCGTCGTAATGCTTACATTAACAATTTATCTAGCTGATATTCTAATCTAGATAAACTTTCATTAAATTGGATATTTATACCGGTTTTATAGGATTCTTCATTTAAGTCGAAAACTGTCCATTCCACTCCCCACACAATTCTCAGTCGAACATCCAAGGCTGCTATTGCTTGGTTTGTGCAAATTTGTCTTTTCTCACCCAATAGCGAAATTGGATGTTAGTTAGCCAATAGTCTTCTCTTTTGGGTCTTCGTCAGCCAAGAGCATCTTTTCTCCAGAGTTTTAGTCAGCCCACCCATAATAGGTACGAAGGGTTTGCAGCTCTGCATCCAACCCAGAAATTCTCTCCATACTCATATATTTTCAGGAATAACTGAAATTCAGATATTTTAAATATTGTAGTGTACTGAATATCAACAATGCATTATTTAATAACAATGTTGTTTATTCTAAGAAAAGTCTTATAAAAGCCACAGAGCTTTGGTAGGCTGTCAACAGGTAACAATAAGCTGGTTTTAATCATGATATTGAAAGATTTAACTTCATATATAAAAACAGGAGGAGTATGACGTGTGCTTTTGTTTCTTTTGCGGAGATATTAGGCTGGGGGATATTATCCAGTTCATCTGTGTCTGTAAGTAATTAGCCTGGTTCCTGAATTCCCCTTGTCATTGTCATGGCAATTAGCTCTGCTAATTACAAACTGTTGATAGAAATAGAGACCCGAGAAATACATCTTTTAAAAAAAGGAATTGATACGCTGGAGGATCAATGGTGAGACATCATGTTCGGGTTTTATGTCTAAAATAAAAGGCTGATGTGCAAGTAAAAATTTAGAAGACCCAAACAGGTAAAACACATAGAACCTACATCAGATGACATAGAAACATACATTTATTATCAATTTTATGCACTTTTACTGGAGAGGAAATGATGCAGCTGAGAATAAAGATGGATGTTAAGAAAAAATGGTTGATATACCGTAATTAACAAAAAGCACTTTTTTTTTCCTGGAAAAAAAAAAAGAATGAAAATTAATTTTATTCTACTTTAAAAATACTTTTATAAAACTTTTATCTCGGCCACCTCTCCTTGGTTTTGTTTCCTTCCGTATTTATCTGCATGTTGAATAGTGGTCAGCATTCATCAAATGTTATGTAATCATACAGAGTTGTTGGTTATTGCTTGAAATAAAATATCTTAAAAAAACAAACCAAAAAAACCCCCAACCATTAAGATGACCCATAATTCAGTGGGGTAGGTGCCATCATGGCTGAGGAGATTAGGGGGCCTTGCTGGGGCCCTGGTGTACTTTTCCAGGATGAGTGACTGTTTGGCAATCCTGAAGGCTGGCCCCCATTGTACCCAAAGCCCTGAATCTAACAGAAGGACAATGGGAACTGGAGGGGGTGGGCTGTAGTCCCCTCTGGCACCCCCGAAAGAGGGGGCTTGTCAAGTGGGTCCTGTGTGTGAGCACTCGTACCCAAGGACCCTACCAATACTCTGTGTGGGTTCAGAGGGCGCACCAGGCAGCCTCACTGCCCTGAAATCCTGTCACGTGTTTTGGCCCATGGTCCCTAAGGAAGTTCAGTGCATTCAGTTAGGAAAGGAGGTGCTATCCGTTAACTTTGACCGAAAATCCTGCCTTATTTAGAAACCGGCACATTTCACAGCCATTAGGCATAGTTACATACGTTCTTGGGTTTGTTGAAGATGTAAGAAAAATATGTAGATATGTGTTTTAAAATTATGGAAAAATACTTCCTTTTCACTCAGTATGTTTGCCTTGTAAAGAACAGGGAAATTAGAGGCAAAAGAATGAACAGCGACAGTTTATAAAATAATTTTAGGAAAAAGGTGAAAGATTTGAGCGATATTTACACATGAAATAAACCACCTGTCCAGGATGCTTAAAAGAACGAAAGAAAGATCTCTGACAAAAACGAGAAAACGAATTCTTGCTAGCCACGTCGAGACATTTACGATTCGTGTTTTTGATACGGCTACTGAGTTGGGGTTCGTGGACTAGATGGCTCTACAGAATCAGGATGTACAGACCAATACCTGAGCGGTAACATTCCACACATACTGTTTGGGTTTTTTTGTAAGAAAATTCCGACTCGTGTTAAAGACGGTCCCCATGTTGACTTATGCGCTGAGGTCAAATTGCTGTACTTCTGACGCTACCTTCCACTCGCGCGCGCGCTAAAGAGGCGGAGCAGGCTTTAAAAAGAGCAAAGCTAATCGAAATCCAGGGCCAGACAGCGCTTCCTGAGTAAACATTCTTCGCTGACTCGCGCAGCCGGGTCAGATCTACTGAGATGACGTCTGGTCACTAGGGTGAGACCAAGAGCTCCCCAGGAACACGCAGGAGCGTTTCCTTTTCTCACAACCGCTGTTTTTGGCAAAACCAAACGGGAAGTGTGTCATCACTGCAGCGGTCCTCTGGCGCACAGGCTTTTGGGCCTAGTGCTCTGTGTTTAAAGTAATAGTGGGGCTCCGTTAGTATTGGTTCTTCTGCTTAAGAAAACGCTCCTGTGAAAACAGACACGCAATTTTTGAAACACCACATATACATATTTGTGTCCCCTTTAAGACCAGTAAGTTGATTTTTTTAAAGCCTTCCCAATTCTAACAGTTCGGTTAGCACTCTCTCTCGGATAGGCACGGGAAGCATGGGAAATGATGGTGAGAGGAAAAAGTCATTAATGCAGTACTCCAGGGAGACAAAAAAGAAAAGAAAAACACGACTGTTTTCCAGTGTGTTTTATTCAATAGCTCAAAATCGCACGCGAGTAGAGTGCACCGCCGCCATCCGCGAGCTGTGAAAATCAAGCGGAGGTTACGTCTTATCCAGTGACACCGGTGCACGTAAGAATTCATACGAACGAGCACCCGCGTGAAAGGCTGTTTCTTTTGATACCGAAGCGGCTCTTCACACAGACATCGCTCAAACAGAGACAGGGAAGCCCCTCCAACACGCTCCGAACCGGCGGCGCCTTCAAAGGATGAGGGAATTTTGTCATCTTGTTTCTCACACACCGCGTAGTTACAACCCTCGAAGGATGCCATCAATACATCATCACGAGGAAAAGAGCTGTTTGCAATAATGATCATGTCGGTTGACTCATTGTTATTCAGATGCTGGAAGCACAGATTTTTTATTTTTAAAAACCCCGTTTGGTTGAGTTAAAATGGCAAGTCTACTAGAGGAAATAAAAGTACTCTTACATATTCTCTTCGTTTTAATTTTTTCTGTGTACTTCATATACTAAATCTGGACGCTTATATTTTAGCATAAATATATTGGTATCCGATTGTAATCAAGTTAAAGTTAATGAAACGACAAAAAACTGTCCAATTGTCTCAGAAATAAATATATAAAGTGTAATATCGTAAAAAGTGTCTATTAACCAAATCGTTGAATGTATTAAAATGTATGGAATCGGTGGATATATATTTTGTTATTACAAAAAATGTGCATACAATCCCTCATATAATGTAAGCTTGACTAATAAAATGTAAAACCTAATAAATAGAACAAATTAAGTACATATTGTTTAAAAAAACTATATACCACGTGGTTCAGCTTACCAGCCGAGAGGCGACTGCCATTTAAACTAATGTGTATTTGCTGTGGAGATTTTTTCTCTCTCCACCTTTTCATGCCCCTGGACGACGTCGTGACATCGCGTAGCTCTTCACTGCACTGGTCTAGTTTGGCCAGTAGAGGGCAAGAAACTTACACAGGATCGAACACACCACACAAACGAAACAAATTCATGGAGCAGACAAGACGCATTCATCAAGCCAAAAGCTTTTTTTTCTGCGATAGCAAAACCCTAGGCATTCTGCCAAAGTCTGACACTTACACTAACCTCACCTTGTCTCCATTCATTAATTTGCAATACTACAAAATGTATTTCACATGTTGGGGTACAATTGGTACAAGTACAATTGGATGTTTATAACCTTTTTTTCCCAGTCTAAAAATAGACTTGGAGTAAACACAGAAACAGAAACTATTTGTAAATTGGGCTCATTTAAAATGTGTCAAGAGGCACATGCTTTGTAGGCCAAATGGTCACACTTTTAAAGATGTTGCTGCTCTCGTAGTGTGGGAGAACTTTACCCTGCAGAAAACTGGAATATCCTTCCCAATTAACCTCTGATTGAGTAGTGGCTGGCAGATTCACTCTCTCCTCACCCATGTGCCTTAGAAGTGATGTCCCTCACTTTGCATTCATTTAAATTTACTCATGGCTCTACTGTTTTGCAATGCAAAAAATATAAAAATAAATGGAGGACAGTCTTGATCACCATCTAATGTTTACGTTCATCCCACAAAAACTGTTCTCCAACGATGTATTGTCCTGCAGCTGTTGTTGGCACAACCTTATATGCGTGCTACGCTACATTACTAAGTGTTATATTACTGGGTTTTGAATTTAGACTCTCTGGTTGTAGAAGCCGTAAGGCAACTTTCAGTCAGATTTATTGTCCCTTGTAAATGCTAATTTACATGTTTAATTTTCCTACTACCCCTCAAAGAGACCACTGCCTGCTGCTATGTATATATATATATATATTTATATGGACCCTGAAAATCATGCCAAAAAAACCCCTCCTCTGATCAAAGTGATCTCAGTGTGACATCATAACTTAACGCAAAAGTCATATGGATTGTCTCAAAAAGATAAAACGGTCCCACAGAAACCTTTTATTAGGTCCACATTTACTGCGATGCCATTTAAACTTTACATTGCACGATGTGGTCCCTCCAGTTCCTGCAGCATGCAACCATGAAGTGGAGCACAACTTGTGAAACTGGCCTCAACGTTTCTTGTACGATCTGCCCGATATATCGTCTCCGTGGAAGTGACCTTGCCACCTGCATTTGTGCAAGCATTACCCAGAAAGGTTGCATAGTTTTACAAGGCACGCATCTCATGTAATTTGTCAAAGGAGAGTTAGTGTATTTTCTAATAATTCCTTAATGGGGAAGTGCTTTTTTTAAAGTAGAAAAGGACTGCTCTCTCACCCATCTATTTTGGGTGGAGTAGAAACACTGTAAAAGGTGAGAATGAGGCCTAAAGTATGAACCAACATAACCAAAGTGCTGCCAAAACAATGAAGGAACCAAAACAAAACATCGACTTATGCTGCTTCCTGTTACACAGCGCTGAAGCGCTGAAGCCCTGAAGCCCTGAAGCTCTGTGCCCCTCGTCTGCAGGAAGTGCTCTGCTTCCGGATTTTACTTTTCCCACCTGACCAATCACAGGCTAACGGATCATGTGACTTTGTACTGTGGCCTCCTGTGGCACGGGGGAAGGAGCTATCAAAAAGAGGGACAGACTAACCACCTTGAAGTGGTTTAAATTCTGATGCATTCTGAAGATTTATGGTGTTAGTTTAGTTTTAGGGGAAATAAAGTACAGCTTTATGTTGTTGCCTTTTGGCAAAACTGCGGCGCTGGGTGCCCAGCAGGGATCACTGTGTAACCGCCTTGCGACTGCGGTACTCATTAGGATGGCTGCCATAATGAGTATGAATGGTCTTGGTAGCATCATGCTCACGTTGACCGTTAATAGAGCCAAAAAATTCAGGAATACAAATGCAGTAAATTTAGAGTTCAGACAAACCCAATTTAAGAGAGGCAGGACATCACCCATTCATTCTCCTGTAGACATCGAGGTTTACATTCCTGAGCAAGGTCCTAATATGAAAGTATTTATTGATATGAATGCACATAACATACCAGACCTTTTAAAAATTAAAACACTACAGCCAACTAGCTGATGAGCACATCAAACTTATTATTTCTGCAGTGCTCGTAGCAGCAGAAAAATAAGTCATAAATTATAAAAGTTACATTGCTGGATAATACAATGCCATCTAACTAGACGAGTAAAATGTATACAAGCTGTGTACTTCCCATTTAGGAGTTTAATAATCACTAGCATAATACTGGAAGCTTGTATTCATCTGCATAACATTTGGCGAGGATTACATCTGGTCAGAAATCTATAAGTAATCTTTGTTTTGGCTCTTGGAGAGGTAACGGACCTTCTACGAAGGAAGGACAAAACTCTTAGACGAATTTAATTTGAGTCCAAATCAAATCACTCGTCATTGAAAACTATTGAGATGGCAGTGAAATCGTGCATTCGATTGAACAGGTTTCCTTATTGACAGCTAACGGGGGGAGGGGACTTGACCGAATGGAAGGGTCGGCTTGGAACTGGTCTAGCAGAAACAACACTCTCACTGGCCTTTGTCAGAGCACCAGCCCCGCTTTTCGCCAATTCTTCCCTCAGGTGGGTCTCCCTGCGGCCGCAATTCTCCTCGGGATCTTTTGTGGAGCACAAAAAGCTCTCATTACCAGCACAAGGGGGCCTGAATCCTCGCCCTCTGCGATGTGCGCTCCTGCGTGTCCTTTCTTCTCCGTCCGCTTAATCCCTTCACCTCTGACTTGCGCTTGTCGTCGCAATTCAATGGACACCAAGTTCAATAGCTGTCAGTTGGCCCCGCCTCCCTCAGCCTGTGGGCGAGCGGTGGTTGCATCATCGACCCCCCCACTCACACACACACTCACACACACACACACACACACTCACACACACACACACACACACTCACACACACACACACACACACACACTCACACACACACACACACACACACACACAC
>JAOYSI010007039.1:0-12399 GCA_025775065.1 Hiodon alosoides | reverse complement strand
GCCCATCCTCTGCTGGCCAGCACTGGGAGTTAAATTAAGTAATTTAAATGTCCATGATGTGTGGGGCCCTCCGGTAGGGGAGTTCCAAAAAAAAAGAGTAAAAAAAAAATAATTGCAATGTTTGCAATGCATGTTGTCTATGCAGGATAATTATTTTTTCCAATTCAGGCATAGTAAATGTGTTACAGGAGTCAGAACAATTTTTAGATGTACAGTGCAAAAGTCTTAGGCACTTTATTTGATTTGGAAACAATTGCATGGCCTTATTATTGAGGCACTAGATACACTTGGATAACACTTTGTAATTAGGCTGATGTCTAGCAGGATTATTGCCAGTTGGGTTAATTAGGGTCAGTAACTGTGTGTGTGGTTTGATTAGATTATTTATTGTCCCTTTCAGGAAATTTGTTTCCACCATCTGTACATAGCCTTCACATATAAACAACATGATCATACCTAACATATACATATACCAGACATCAGACATCACATTTATACACAGATTAACACCCATTGAACATACCTGCGTGTCAATTTGTTAAGTAGTGCTATGGCAGAGGGGATAAAACTCCTGCTATAGCGTGCCCGTTTCCTGGCCAGGGATCTGTATCTACTCCATGATGGGAGCAGAATGAAGAATGGGTCGAGTGGATGAGTGATGTCGTGTGCTATTATGTGTCCTTTTCGTAAAATGGCTTTACTATTAAGGTCAGAGAGGTTGGGGGCGGGGAGACAAATTATTTTGGAGGCGCTGTTTGTGATGCGTGTGAGTTTGTTCCTATTGGGCAGTGTGTGTGTGTATCAAAATGTTAGAGAAATTAAACCTGTATTGACTTTTTTTTAAAATTTATTTTATTGATTTTCATTCTCTATGGTTATCTGTAGGTGCAATTTATAGCTGTCAACTGCTGGTGGAGCCATGGAAAATGTAGGAAACAGCAGAACTTCTATCAGTATCCAGTTATACACCTTTTCTACTGGAGGTACAATATGTCTTTCAATCCATTTATAACTGTTATTTCAAATAGATTTACTCATGCAAAATCTTTGTCTAAGAAAGGGTGTTTTGTTTGTAATTTAAGTCTTTATTTATATGTAATTACGGCAGACAGTTTTTTCTTATGCCAGCTCATCATGAAGGTAGATCCAGGAATCATGTGATTTCATTTCGGTTGATGTGTCTTGACTCTATAGTATGTTTCCCAAATAATTTAACTTAGCTTTTTTTGTCTTCATAGATTTGGGCCAATTGAGTACAAGGGTCCCTTCACAGCAGCCTATGTGGAGAGGTTCATCCGCAAGGTCATCACTCCACTCACCTACCTTCCCTCGCGAGCCACACTGCAAGATTTTCTCTCGTATCATGAGGTTCTGTATTTAACCTATTGTCATTAATTTAACTTCTAGAAGCACTGTACCACCACACTTGATGTTCTCCTAAAACGGGGATTGAACCTGCTCACTAACTGAGCTAACCAGCCAATACACAAATGTCTATGTTAGCCGCATTCGCTGGGTAATGAGCTCTGGATTTCGTTATAAAGAAACCTCTAAGAAGCACTGTACCGCAGCACTTGTTTGCTTACCTCTATCATGTGGTCCTGGGCTCTGCTCAGCAAAGCAGCTACAGGGGCTAATTTCAGTATGTATGCTTCATTTTAAGGGGGATTTTATCAAGTGAAAGTGTACTGACTCACTGTGTCATGTTTAATGGCCCCAGGTTTACCTTCATAATATGTGCAAAATCGGTCGGATTTGGGTGAGAAACTCAAAACATCATCGCAGGCTTCACAATGTCTCAAAACCAGCCGAGGTTGACTCTAATAATCTGCCTTTCCTTTTCCTTTTTGAGAAATTTGGCCCTAGCCTGAGAAAAGGGTTTTGTTAAGTATGAACAGTATGTTCCATTGCAGTAATTTAATTATGATTTAAAAGTTAAGTTAAAAGTTTTACCTTAGTTTTGAAGCGCTGAACCCTTTTGACTTTGTAAAATATAAAGAAGTCTCCATTTATCATCAATTCTCACAATTTTAAGACTTTTAGATCCTAAAGTCCCACAGAGAAGCTGTCAACTCTGTGATATGATGGTGTTGTGATGATTATGATATGATGTCTTTCTCTTCTCTTTAGCCAGGCGTGGTGGGATATTTTGAGTTTAATGCCTCGCCACAGCCTCCTGGATATATGATTTTCCTAAGTTCAGCTCTACAGGCCCTGAAGAGGGGTAGGTCAACACTTCCTGCTCAGTTCTTGTTCTTTGCTGATCATTGTGGCAAATGGCACAAGCCAGTGGTGGCTATCAGTCTTTATCTAATAAACTGTACTGCTGCAGAGCATGTCGATTTGTAATTGAAAATGAATTTATTTTAAAATGTGGATTAGAAATATGCTTTTTATAAGACAAGATACACAGAAGTGGAGTTTAGCCATTCAGAACGTTAAAATCTGCATTGTTTGTAAAGATAGGGCTTAGTTTTTAAATGGTTAATTATCAGCCTTTGTAGTCGATGGAATGGAAATGTAATGCTGATGATCTGACTAAAAACAAGCTAAACCAGTTTTTACTGAAGCAAGATGTTGGAGACAAATGAGTGATATTAACTCTTTCAGTTAGAGTTCATAGAGTCCCCCTTAGCTTAATTTATTTGAGAGCGTTCTCACTTTATAGTTTTCTTATTTTCTAAAACCAGGAGCACCCAAGGTCAGTAAACATTTTACAATCACCAATCAAGCCTCATTGTTGTTAAGGGCTTACAAATTTAACTTTCATGCAGTACATCTAAAAAACCATGACATGTTTTGGTACCTGTTATTATACTGCTGTTGTCTTCTTTATTATGTGCACTTGCTATGGATTAGAGCAGCAGATAACTAAACTGAAAATTATGTCTAATGCATTTTGTATATTACCGTCCTAGTGTACAGAAAACCAAGTTTTGTTATTGATTTATTTTTCTAATACAAAACACCATTTGTAGTGTATCGAGATGTGCAATTTTCTTGTTTCTGCCCTAATAGGCACTTCTAAAATAATAATAATAATAAATAAAAAATGGATTTATTGCAGATTTTCAGGGAGTGGTGCGTTTTGGAGTGATAACCAGTAAGAAGGTTGCACGGGCCATATCAGTACACGAGGATGAAACCGTCTACATGCACAGGCGCTTCAACACATCTCTTGTGAGTTACAAGCAAATGCCACACGGCTGGTCACCGATGTGGCTGTGCAGGATCTGTCAAGAGTGGTTTCCATTCGAAAGTTGTGAAAGGGGGCAAGACAATTGATCCCTACGGAGGTATTGTTATAGGTTATCATTTTCTTTAATAGCTACGCCCAGAGTACTGTATCGAGTACATACATTGTTGGTAGGTTTAAATTTTTAAAAATGAGTTCAGAGTTGATTGATTACTGTAGTTCCAGCCCTCGTGGCTCCTGATTCAATGCCAGGGTAGAATAGAACTCAGCACACACTTGGGCCCCTGAAGGCTGGAATTGCCCGTCCCATTCTATCCACAATATTGGCATAGTTTTTGCCCATTTCATTAAACCAAAATGCTGCAGACCAATTTTTAGATTGAAAAGAGAGCCAGTGTTGTGTTATAATGCCGTCTCTAAATGGAAATTCCCACATATTGGTTGCAGGTTGAATTATTTCCCTGATTCCATGCAGATTTTTCCACGGGCAGAGAGGAACTTCACGTCTGAGAACATCTGTCGTTGGGTATACGAGCACCAGGAACAGGTGCTGCAGTGGCTGCAGCCCCACGGGGGCAAAAGCCACCTACTGGAGCAGGAGCTGAGCAAGGGCCCTGCACTGCTACTTTTCCTGCCCTTTGACCCCCTGTCCACCAGCCAGCCCCTCCTACAGCAGGTCCATTTACTGCCATTTGCCTTTACACCAATTTTCCTCACCTAGCACTATATTTAAGATGCTTCAAAACCTCATTTTCAATACTTCAAAAGTTAGTGTCTGGCCAACACAATATTTAACTAGGGGAGCACGTGTTATTTTTGAAAAATAAAGACTTGGCATACTTATTATATATAAGAGTCTCTATAAATTATCTCCTGAAGAGTAATAAAAAAATGTATTTCTGAATGTGAGAGCAACAAAACCCCCTTTTTTAATAACATTTTGAGCATTGGAGTTTAAAAAGGTTTTGCAAGGTAATTACATCCTGTTGTTGAATTAAAGATATCCCTGCACAAAATGAATGGTTTCTTCACACTAGATGCAACACAGCGTGCTCATTGAGTGGAGGCGCTATCCTCTGCTTGCAGACAGTAGGCAGAGCTGTATTGTAGATTGTTCTGTATATAATTAATTTGGTGCCTGACAGGGTGAGTGTGGCTGTGAACCGCTTTGAAAGTATCCCGATTTGATGCTTATTTTGTCTACAAATAAATAAGAAACATGGCAAGGGTCCATAAATGCTCTCTGACTGATGAACACTTTTAAAATACTTCCTTTGCAGATCGCAGATATTGCCCAGCAGTACCAGCTCTGCAGCGAAACTGAGCGGTTGGACCAGACTGCTTCCTGGGACGAAGCGTGGCAGTCGCGTGGGCAGCTACCCCTCTCCACCACTGTGCTTCCCAGCCCCTCCTGCTGTAACACCGTGGTCCTTCCCCACTGGCATGCCATTTCTCGTACGCACAACGTCTGCCAGCTGTGCCTCGACCAGTCTGCCGGCGTCAAGCCCAGTTCATTCCAGTCCTCCCGCTGCAGCTTCCACGCGATGGAGGCTGTCCTGAACTCCTTCTATCTCAAGCGACACGCCTTCACCCAACTTCTGGCCCCCAGCATCGCCTGCAACAACGTCCTTGCCACCTACAGCCCCTTTAGCCAGTACAGTGCCTGCTGCAAGACGCTAGGCCACAGAACTGCATTCCCCCCACAGGCTCAGGCACAGACTCCTCCTGACTCCCAGGACCCCTCGGTGGACACCATCACTGGGCTGAAGTGCAGGACTAATAAGACTCTGAGATTTTACCTTTTGGACTCTAACCTGCAATGGAAATTTGCAGTAAGGTTGGGGGCCTCTGGCAATAACAGTCAGCGGCTGTTTGCTACGATAATTAATCTCCCAGATGAAGTTCATTACGTTCTGGACCACAGAGGAAGTCTTAAAGACACGCTAGGTAGGCCGGTGTTTAATTTGAGCTGAACTCAATCGTCAAATAATTATGTTGGAATGGTTTATTATCCCTGAATAATTTGTATTCTAGTTTGAATACATACGTACCTATATCAGGGGCGGGGAATCCGGGTCCTTAAGAGTCAGTGTCTGCAGGTTTTCAAGCTACTTCTAAATTAGCATCTACCCAGGTGAGAATTTATAACCCAAATAATAATAAATTTAGCCACTCCAGCCTGTGAGGACCTGGATTTCCCACTGCTGGTCTATACAGTTTTAATATAGTGATGAAGTGTAAATCCCACTTTGTTGTAAACGTGATAAGAATAATTGGTCTGGTTTTGTTGAAATTTATAATATTATATATTTGGTGCACACACCCTAGTAGGATTTCTTTGACAGTGGCTTTATTTCAGTTTGACCATTTACCTCACTTTTAATATTAGGTATTATTATATACAAGCAATTTCAGTTTGACCAGCAAGCTAATTACTAATTCTAGCTAGTTACTTAATTACAATCCTTGATTTCAACTGTCTTGGTAGAAATTTAGCATTTTCACAGAGACGACAACATTTGCAGGCTATTCTCATGTTTTATTCTCTACAAAAGATAGTGTGACAATTGGGTTGCCCCAAGGCTATGAACATTTATCTTTTGTTTTCCTAACTCACGGTTTCTTTTTGGATTCCATTTGACATTCGCAGGCAGTTGTTGATACCTCATATATATTTATTTATAAGTTGCTATAGTTATTATAGTCACGACTGGAATTTTATTGATCTGTAAGTATAATTGACCTGGATTTAATGTGAAAAAGTTTTTGATTTTGAAAGTTAGATGTTGACTGAATTAATTATTTAACAACTGAAAACAAAGTGTTTGAAATGAGGATTGTCATGTATGCTGTCTTAGCCAAGTATATTGGTTAAGTCTGCTCTCTAGTATTACAACTCTAAGGAGAAAGCCAGTAGCTATTATGTGAACTGACCTACATCGAAGGGGAACCGTACGAATCTATTACCGATGGATGCATTCGAGTGAATTTGAAAAGACCAGGGAAGTGGATAAATGACTGCCTGAATTAAGTTTTGTTTGTAGAGCTGGTCTTGACCGTTTCAGTCTTCCTTTATTCTTAAATTACGACTTAAATTCTTCATTGAGCTGTTTTAATTTTTAATTTTATTTTTGCATTTCAGAGCACTTCATTCGGAACTTCAGTGTTACGTACAGTCCACTGAAGAGGCATCTGGTGGGCGATTCTGTGCCCAAGCGCCCGGACTCCTTAATCAGGGAAGTGACAACGGCCTCCTTTCTCAGCACGGTCATGGATCCCGAGAAGGTTATTAATTATCCTAAGAAATTTTGCGGTCTCGCAAGCTTTCTGCGTTACATAATCATATGACATCTTCGGTCAGCTAGTATTCTCAAATATTGATTTTAGAAAAAAAGATAAAATAGCCAACATCCACCACATTTTCAGACTTTCCGCAGTGAACAAATATTCTGTTTGTGCAAATGCTTTGAGTTTCTTAACACAAGGCTATTTTTATTTCAAATGGATTGGGGCATGTGATGAACACCATGTTCTTGTGTTGATAATTGGGAGAATGTTCAGCTGTGAAGCCAGGATTGATTGCAACATGTGAACACTACACAGTTGCGTAAAGTAATATCCTTAGCAACATCTTTCTGTTTTTTGTTGTAATTGACCATTGGTAAAATGACTGAATTACGACCTGTGTTAAATGGCTACATGTGTTCTAGAGTGTGTATCTCTGTCTCCCAGGATGTCTTGCTATTTTACTACACACAGTGGTGTGGGTTTTGCACAGTCCTAAACCACATTCTCATCCAGCTCGCTCGGCTCTTCCAGGGAAATTCCAAGTTCACTGTCGCCAGGTAAGACATTTTGAAATATAGAGTATATATTTAAAATTATATCTTGTAGTTATGTGTGTGTGTGTTTACATATCTCTCTCCATCCATCCATCCATCCTTCCATAACTTCTTGTGTTGCATTTTTTAAATTATCCTGATATAGAGTAAATGCTGCTCGGAATGACCTTCCATGGGAATTCATGGTGGACCACTTCCCTGTTCTTCTGTTCTTTCCCCGGGACAGGTAAAGCACTTCAGTACCCTTTATTTACAATGAGGTCTTTAGACTATTCACTTCTGCTGAGTCTGTGGGTGCTAGAACTTTTCAGACTGTGATTTAACTAGTGGAATCCCTTTGCAATGACACTAGCTTACGCTGGAGCTTACGCTGAAATTGTCCAATGATTTCTAAGCATTTTATCATCCACTTAAATGTAAATATCATCCACTTAAATGTACCTTACGATGGTGATATTTTAATGAAACCTATTGCCGTTTCGCTCAGGAAACACTCAAGTGTGAAGTTCCCTGAGGACTTTCCTATTACCCTGCCCAACGTGGTGCGCTTCATCCTGCAACACTCCAGCGACATGCCGCGGGACGGGAGGCGGGTGGGGCCGGGGCGTACCACCCTGCTGGAAAGGGAGCTGCAGCGGCTGCAGGCGGAGGTCAAGGCCCTGCAACGGGCCCGTGAGGCGCTGTCGCAGCAGCTGTCCAAGCTGTGGCAGGACAAACGCAGGCTCTCCCTGCACACACAGGCGCTCGAGTCGCGCAACGCAGAACTGCAGGAGCGGAGCTGGCGCTTGGAGGAGCTCTACCAGGAGAAGAACCGGCAGCTACTGCACGCCGTGCGCAAATTGCAGGCCCTGGCAGACGCCTCCGAGAACCTGCTCACCGAGAACACGCTGCTAAAAATCCTAATCGCTTCTATGAAGGAGAAGGCACAGCCTGAACATGGCGGAGAGGACACTGTGAAGACAGCCGAGAAAGACCCCAGGGTCACTGGAACTCCTGATGTCCTTTAGCACTGTACCCAAACTTTCATAATGGGCCATTGATAAGATTGGTTGTAATATATTTCTCTTCCAAAAACAATTTTCAATTGTCATTTTGAATGTTTCATTAAAAGAAACAAATCTATTTTTACAAAAATCCACCAGGCATCTATTCCTAATTATGCATTCAGGTATGATTAACAAAATGCTGCAGTTTACACAAGGAATATTGCACTTTTTTTTCTTACAGTTTATAAGCTGTTTAATATACATATTTGTTTGGAGAAGGGAATCTGCCTAGATAAAGGTGAGTGTAATTTTATAAACAAATCTGTTTACATCAACAGCTATAATGGCAATGTCTGAACATTTACTCAAGTTTGCTGAAATCACTTTCGTCTAGAGGTTAAAAAAGAAGAAAAACATTCATTTAAATAATATTTTAAAAACTGTTTAAAAAAAGTGGATATTGCAAACTAACTAAACATTAAACATTATCTTGCATTACAGATGGATTTTTAGTATTTTGAAATGCTTCAAAGATAGGGAAATTTACCATCATAGGTAGAACTGTTACTATCAGGTAGATTTCTAAAAGCAATCCTTAAATTATTGAAAGCTATTTTGGTGTGTTAAATATTTCCCTATTTAGATCTGGAACCACTTTTTCAAAAAGCCTGAAATAAACCCAAATTGGGATTATGGGACATGAACAACAGAGTTCTTTAAGACTCACTATGTTCAGAGTATAATTGATTGCATGATTTCCTCAGTGTTCCACAGTATTTTCAGGATGTCCACTGACCATTAAATGTGCATCAATCAATAGTTAGATCACTTTTCATCTGATGAAAATGTGTGTAGTTAAAATAATAATATGTAATAGTTTTCCAGCAGTATTTGTATTGTGGTTAGGTTCAGCTGGATAATTAAATGTAAAATTAACAATGGCTCAGACAAGGAATTGGTTAGTCACTCTGGGTAGGTAGAGGTCTCACTGCAGAGCTGGGGTTTGGTTTCTTTCAGTATGAAAGAACTTCCTTTAGAAAGAAATGGCAGAAAGTCTGGAAACATTGGGCAATACTGTTCTTTTGATCTAAGTACACTTAAGGGTACAGACGAAACAATGGAAATGCCAAGCAGAATATAAATAGTTATCGGCGTATGGTGTTGTCCATCTTGGAATACTGTCATACATGTTCCACTGTCTCTAGTGGAATATTGGACCATCATTCAAGAAGGATTCCAGTTCTTTGAGAAAGTAAGGAGGTGGAAATCTACTATTTTTTTCAGAAATTCCCACAAAGGTTCAATGATTTCCATAATTTAGCTTGTTTCTGTGACTGATGCACCAGCAATTTGGTCTCCAACTATTCAGCCCATTTCAAAACCTCAAATTTTGCTTTAGAATTTCACATATTACTGTGTTGAATTAAAAACGTGTTTTATAGCAGAGACCTGATGGTAGCATTAGTATTGAAATTAAAATGGCATGTAGATTTTGAGTTTGTTACCTCAAAATACAAGTAATTTTCCCTTAGGTGTTTCCATTATTTTGTCTATTCCCTGTATGTTACTGTTTAAAGACAGCGTTGGAAGCTAATATTAAGTGTGTGATTTGTCATATCTGAATTGGTTTTTTACTTAAATAGGAATAAAATAATTCTGGTGTACTTGCTTTTCTACAGTCATCGCCATCTTAAACGACTAGATTTGAAAACTAATTTTTAGGTAATGCTGTATGTTAAATTAACAAAAAATATTTTATCCCTGTAGTTAAGAATGTAATAAACTGTACTTATATTACATCATATTTTTTGGAAGTGTTATAAAACACACCTCAGCAACATAGATCTATATAGTCAGCTGCACCACATTTGAAAAGCTTTTGTACCTCAGGTATTAAGGTACCTGAAGAATTCTTTAAGAAATATGAAGGCCAGTCTGCAAGGTCGGTGTCTGCAAGGTCTGCTCCTTTTCCCAGCAATACTCCGTCATCCTCAACCCCTTTGTGTTCAAACATAGTGGGGCTAGTGTAGCTGACCGAGCTGCAGTTCAAGGTTAGTGAATTGTTGTTTTTCTTCCAGTCTGGACCTGATCCAAATCAACCCGCTAATCGCAAATAACGAACTTGATACTGATGTTGACTTTTTAGCTTGTCAGGGTTATTCTACCAGCCATCAATACTGGGTATATAATTTGCAGTTCTCCTGTTTAAGTGGAAAGGACCACTCTGTTCTTCTTTTATTGGCTGGTCTGGGGGAGAAGAAAGTTATTTTTCAGAGTAAGTTTTTAAGAAGTGTAATGTTTATTCCCATTGTTTCTTAATAACGTGGTGTATAATTTGTTTTGTTGGTGGTTTAGGATTGGGACAATTAAACCTATGCTCAATTCAACAATTCACAATAGTCATTCAGTCCTTCATGTGGTAACTTTTCTTCAAGAGAAAAACCAAACAAATGTGTGTTGCAATTGAGGAAAAACTCAATGAAGACCCACCTGCTACAAAAGTTTAATTGGTTTGTTTTGTCAATAATAGAAAACAGCCTTCTTACATAAAAGTAAAATAACATGACTCAGTACAGGTTTGTAGTTCGCTGTTAGTAGGTGGATCAAAGTGTTGTTTTAATACAGCCCATTATTTAGGGGTGCTATTGAAGTTAATTACTTATCTGTGATGTTGTTGACACATTTAGTTAAGTAGTGCCATCTGCTTCATATCTTGTATACACCTAAACAGTCTTAATAGTGTCATATTTGATTTTAAAACAGTTTTACTTGTTTTAGATAAAGATTGCAGCCCTAATGAATTTACAGCTGAGCTGAGGGATCATTTTCCTAAATTGAGAGAGGGTGGAACTTATGAGTTGATGAGAGCAATTGGGATAGATGTAGATACTTACCTTTTACATATGTTTTTTTTACCCACACCTTTGATGTTGGACATAATCCCCACCCAGACTTAACCCCTGGGGGTTTCGACTTCATTAACAATTCTCATGACATACTGTTCCATTCTTCTGTATTTTGTCAGTAATCATTATTGTTATATTCATTTTGTATAGATTGCAGAACATCTATTATCTTTAAATGGAACCAAAGTAACATGTGTACACAGCCATAAAGACTTTGCCCATTCTGAAGTCCGCAGGCATGTGGCAGGCAAATAATCATGATGATTACAAATAATGCAATATAGCAATCATTAATCTAGCTTCGTTTACAATGCACATCGAAGGTAGTCGATTCGCTATTACAACTATCCGCTTTAGGCAAACAATGTTTGTAACAAATTCTTTTAAAAATATTACGTTAAAATAATTGTTATTGCCACCAGATGTATATTATATCTCACAGCTATAATGATAACAAAATGCGGGAGTAGCAGTTTTTTATGATGAAAATGTATTAATACGGTGCATTACGTAATAACCAACCAAAATGGATGTCTTCAGTCATAACATTATAACAACTTTTATTTTATGCATTCTAGCATGAATTACATTGACTCAAAATTCATTTTAAAAAGATACTATTAGTTCAGTAGATTAGTAGTATCTTTCATTGGTCAAAACTACATCAAGTGTCACTGTCTTCCATAGCTTAATAGAAACAGTACTTGAGGGTTCATAGAAACTGCACGACACTGAGTGTTATATTGACACAAACATCTAAGAACTGGTAAACACAAATGTCAGGAGACACACACGTGCATACATGTGCGTGCACACACACACACAAACACACAGCTCTGCCATTAAGCAAACAGAAGTATGCAAAAGTTATACAGAAATAGAGACAAAAAATGGTTGCGCAACAAAAGGCCAATATGGAACAGTAAATTCTTTATTCAGTATAATCTTTAATTATGTAATTAAGTGAAAAACAACCACAGCGTATAACCTAAGAGCATTGTTTTGCTCAGCTCGTTAGAAAAAACTATTAACCACGTTAGTTCTGAGTATAGCATATCACATTACAGCTTATCCACATTTTATAGTAAAGAGTAAAGACGCACACATAAACACAGACGCTTACCGGCTGAGGGTGTGCCGCATACAGGGCTATTCAACTTTGAAATCAACAAATACAATTTTCACAAGAGAAATTCCTGAGGGGTACACCAAAAGTAGTGCTGTAACACATAGCCAACGTTGTAATAGGTTTAATGTATGGTAGCGTATACCACTAGCGCTGCTACTACGCGTAGTTTCAAGCATCAGACAGACACCGATTTCACAGGAATCAATGCTCTTCATTTCACGCATGCGCTTACGACCGTCTTGACAAAGACAGAGCTGGCAGCTGAAAGAACTGAACTGACATACAAAACACAGAGAGAGCCCTCACCGGCACAGATAAACCCGTTCGCGGTGAGGGCACC
>JAOYSI010007035.1:0-12401 GCA_025775065.1 Hiodon alosoides | reverse complement strand
GGGGGGTTAAGGCGAGCGCCCCGCTCTGTGCGCCTCGGGGGGGTTAAGGCGAGCGCCCCGCTCTGTGCGCCTCGGGGGGGTTAAGGCGAGCGCCCCGCTCTGTGCGCCTCGGGGTTAAGGCAAGCGCCCCGCTCTGTGCGTTAGGGGTGAAAGCGCTTAGTCAGCGTTTTGGCAGTCTGCGTTTATTTATCTGGCTGGTAGAGATGGGGGCGGCGCACGCTGCATTTTGGGACTGCTCTCTCCTCGCCCTCTCCGTCCGGTAAGATTTAGTGCACAGGCTATGACGGGGTAACAGATCAGGCTTTGGAGAGCCGGGCTGTGGGAGTGGCCTCAATGAGCCTCATACTTGTTTGAGGACCCCCCCCCCCCCTTTGTTATTTTTGCAGTTGCCTTAGCCTTAAGTGCTGCGTGGTCCGTAGCTTGACGGCTTTATTGGTGTGTTGCTAAGTGACAGGACTGGATATTGGAGCATGCATGGAAGGGGGAGAAGTGTGGTTGTTGCTTTTGCACAAACTAGAATCCCGCCCTATCCAAATGCCCTTCATTTGAAGTCATTGAGGAAACTTCCCCTGCTCCAACCCCCAAACCCGGCTTCTCGCCCGTCTGTAGGTTGTAATGGACGGCTTGGGTGGCAGGCCAGGTTTTTAAAGCCTCTAACACATGACTGCCCCTGAGTGATCTGCGTCGGATCACCAGCCTGGGAGAGCCTGTTGTAGGGGCGCCGTGTACAAACGCCTTACTGTCCTCACTTCTAAAGTCAGTACGGTGAAGGCCCAATGAGTGCTGTCTGGGTATCCTGCCATGCTCACAATATCACCCTATGTTATCACTAAACCAATGAAAATGGATTGTTGCAAATGGGATTTTCATTTCCCTTCTCTTCCCCCCCTTGATGTACCACTCGTCTGTTGTGTACCACTGCAGAGATGTTGTACCCAACATGCTGAACCCTCGATGTGCTACACGCACTAACGCGAGCGGAGACATCTCTGGGTGTCCTTCCAAGCTCGGAGTTACCCTTCCGACACGGGGAGGTCCTTGGCAGTCCCATGTAGCCCGTCCTCCTCATCAGAGTGGCTTGGCCCAGTCTCGCTTTATTTTACGGCGTGACCTTTACCGGAGCCGGCCCAGAACGTGCCCTATGACTCGGTCTTCCTGAATAATGAATGGCTCATTGCTTCCAGACGTGAGGCTCTCTCCGGCGCTACGCCGGATTAGCGTATTTATCGATGTAATTGCTAAGGGAATTCCAACATCACCGGAGCAGTCTTTTTTTTTGGTGATTTTTTATTTTTTTTTCTCCTCTTAAGCCTGCGTAATACTGCGCTCCGGGAGGCGTAATCTTTTAATCAACGCCCTCTGACGCCTTTCCTCCTCAAGTCGTATGTGGCTTCCGCCCACGTCCTTCTGCGTGGGGTTTCGAGACAGGGGCGCTGTCTTGGACAGGGAATTCTCTCCCCGGCTTTTGCGTGTTTGTGCCTCTCGGCTGCGGGGCAGGGGGAGGGCTTGACGGACCCCGGTTCTGATCCACACTGGCTGTCAAACCGATGCAGCGCCACTTGTGCTGCTGCCAGTGGATCCACGTTCTTCGTCGATAAGAGGCGAAAATAGCCTGGGTTCACCTTGCTGCTGAAAGAGCCCTGCCTTAATGGACCCATCACAAATGGCTGCCGTTAAATCCTCCTGAGGCATGTTGGGAGCCGGAGTTCTCAGGCCGCGGATGGAAGCGCGAGGCATGACCGTCAGCTGATGAAAGGTGCGATTCAGACCGGTGTTGGATCCATTAGACTCGGGTCACCATGACAACTCGCGCAGGGAATAATCCTCCGCTAGCTTACACCAGCAGAACGTCTGACCTTTCCCGAGCAGCCCGTGCGCCTGAACGTGCCTAGGGCCCCTTATCCCTAATCCGACGCTGCACCTACGAGGTCAGCACATTCTCCAAACCTCTAAGCATTCAGAGAAATTAAGCAAATGTGATAGAAAGTTTTTATTTGAAAGTAAAATGAAAAAATCTTATCCTTGAAAGATGAATTGCTTGGATAAAGAGCAGTAGCGGGTTTAGCCCAGCCCAAGGGTGCCGGTGTGTGTCTGTCCATGGGCCCTCCTCACCTTCCTGCCCCGCCTGCATATGAATGTTAATGATTTTTCAGGCCCATATATTTGGCTTTAATAGGCCCAGCATGAGCCATTGGTGAAATCGATGTCAATATGCTTCCCCGTTACCGCTTTAAGGCCGAATGCAGGAGACATGGGATGCAAAGCCAGGGGTGGACGATTTATCCACTTGGGAGCCCAGATTTTATTTGTGTTAAATTAATTTGAGGATTGAATTCGCGGCGGACAAGGATTTTCATGATCACAAATGTGTTTTAAATAGTTTAAAGAAGACGCCTCGGTCGGTAGTATGCTGTACGTTCATTGTTAAGCTGCTGGCTAGGGTAAAATAACTGTTGGAATTAAACATAAAAAGCAGCTACAGCTAACCGACAAGTGTTTTGGAATCATTTAAAGACCCCCAAATACCAGTAATCCAATCGGGGCACACGGTTCTCGCCAATTAAATGTGCTTTAAAGATACCGCAGTCCCCCGAGCTCCGGGGAATTGCGGTTTGGTAGCCCGGAAGGAGACGACGGCAGTCCCCCGCGTCCGGACTCTCGATACGTCCCCCCCGGAAAGTGGTCATTCGCCGCAAAATACCGAACGGTATGCAACTTCAGTAATTGATTTTCAAGCGGATATGGGATCATCTGGCCGAGTGGCGGCAGCGTTTACGAAGAGTAACGAGTGCTCAGTCTTTCTGAGACCTTGCTGCGCCAGGCCTCGGCTGCCAGGGTTAGCTATGTAAAACCAGCGTGAAGTCACTGCCGCATACATCAAGTCGCATGCATCTGTCCACATTTTCAGCTGCAAATTGGCCTGCGCTGTGCAGTAAAGACTGAAGGTTTTTCTCTCTGCGGCTGTACCGCAGGTAACGATAAAACGCAACCGTTCCTCTGAAGCGGCATACTGAACGTGCAATCCTGGCCAACCTTTTCCAGCTTTTCCCTCTGATCTGTGACTTCAGTTATTCCACCCTGAAGAAAAGGTGGTACAAATTGGCCTATCGAGAGCCTCATTAAGGGGCTCTCAGTCTGAGCGGGGCCTGTCAGCGGGGAAATGGCGCTTCGGAGCTGCTGGGTGTGGCGTCTCTTGCTGCTTCCGTTCTGTGCGTGGCAGTGTGGTCTCCCACAGGCAACGCCACCCTCCACTCCCACAGGTAACGCCACAAAGTGGGCTTTCAATTCGCGCAGCTTGCCAAATATCTGCCCAAAATGACTTACGTGCTGAACTGTCTGCCTTCGTATCGAGACCCGGGCCGCAGTAGGACTTTTCTTCTTTTAGAAGCAAAATAAATTTCAGATAAATCGATTTTTGCTTTGTCGGTTGGATTATAAACATGCACACTTCCCCTCTTATCTGTTCCTATGGTGATTTCGAAGTGCCCTGAAGCACGTAGCATTGTTATCAGCAGCACGTTTGGCCGGTGGGGAGGGATGTTGAAGCGAACCGTGAGAGCTGTGTCTGTGCTCGGTCTGTGATTATCATGGCGACATGACGGCAGGTGAGAACCTAACCATGTAAAGGAGGGCCCTTAACCTCCGTGTCGGTTGGTAAGAGATTGGTTCAAGTGGACAGGTTTGATATCCTCCCGACAGACGGGACGAGATCTCCGAGCGACAGTTCGGACGTGGCATGAAGCGCCTATGCTGTGATTCTGCTATAGCAGAAGGCCCTGGGATCGACAGGTGGGGGTGGCTAATCTGTGTACGGCCCCCAGCGCCTAGGCTCAGGTTGTAGCAGCACGCCTTTCGGTCGCCGCTGTGCGCGCTGTGAGTAATTAGGCTAATTCACGCGGGCTTTGGGTCTTCTGCGCAGGAGCCAGCGTGTACTCTGGAGTATGGCGGCGGTCAATGCAGCCAGGGCTCAGGGCAAAGCCACTGACGCAGAGGCCGCTCAGCGTCGCGCTTCGGCAGTGAGGCCCGGGGTCGGAGAGGGAGGGAGGGCGGGCGATGTGTCGACGCTGAACGGGGAGTGGGGCCCCTAAAACTGCATACATATCCCCAGCACTGTTTAAAAGTTCCGCCCGTCCCCGCCCCTGTTTAAGGCCCTCCCACCCCCAGCCCTGACTTTGTGCTGGAGTGTAACGCTTTTCATTTGCGGTGTTGTTTTGAGATGGGGCGTAATTCCAGCTCACCACCACTTCTTTATCCGATTGCCTGTGGGGCAGGCAGTGTTGGGCGTTTGCTCTCATCAGGCCTAACGGGTGTGCAGGTCTCGTGCTCAGGCTGTGTTGAGATGTTGGAATGTCTTTAGGAGAGCTGTTGAATCATGGTTGGAGCTGAAGGAAATACAGCAACTTAACGAATCCTGGGATGCCCCACGTGCGATAGGGAACGCCATACAGTGTGAGCATACTGAACTACATCTGATTACGTCGGACTCTGAGTGCCCTGTGGGCGGGGGTGAAATGTTTCAGACCTCGGATTTGAACCTTTCCCGGTGTGAGATCCACACCGAGATGGCGGGATATGCCATCAGGACAGCGGAACAGACATTGAAACGCAATCGGTTGACTTACACAGCCTTCCGGTTTCACGCCATCATCTCGTTTACGGGAATGACAAAACGGCGAAGACGTCCAATGGGTAAATATACAGACAAGGAAATGATCCACCATTCATTCCATCTGAATGTTGGCAATTTATGCTTTATTTCAGCTGAACGCCGACAGAGGCGAAAATTGCCATGCAGTTTCGCTTGATTTCACTAATGCGAACTGTAAAAAAAAAAAAAAAAAAAAACGGGTATTTGCATTTCTGCCAGAAATATCTCAAGCGTATTCATGCAACGATGACGGACAGCCGTTCGGAGTTGGAAGCGGCTAGACCGCGTAGACGCGACCCAGAAGTTGCGTTTATCAGCGCGTAAGATTGAGCAGTCGTTGGTCCCCTTGTTTTCATTCACTGATTTCTTCCTCCCAATGGCAAGTAAGCGTTTTGTGGGGTTTTTATCTTTGTTTTGCCCGGCTACGACAGATGCATATATGTCACCCGTCGGGGACCTCGGGGAGAGGTGTTTGAAGGACGCAGTTGTGTTGAGAGAACCTTCTGGAAGTGTTTAGCGTTGGCTGTGAAAACGCTTTCTCCGGCCGTTGAGAACAATGCTAATGGCTTTGTAATAGATTGTGTTGTCAGGAGCAAATGTTTGCGAACTCGTTGCCAGTAATGTACATTGGAGCCTTTTGCCAAATTCTGATTCACACCAAATGCCAGTAATAAAAAAACCTGTTGTCTTTTTTTTTCTGTTGGTCTCAATGGTAAGCAATCATCTCCATTTGTCAAATATCCTATTTTTCTAGCATTTCAGCTCACCTCGGTCAATAAAATAATGGTCTGTGGA
This sequence comes from Hiodon alosoides, assembly GCA_025775065.1. NCBI lineage: Eukaryota > Metazoa > Chordata > Actinopteri > Hiodontiformes > Hiodontidae > Hiodon > Hiodon alosoides. Next base: position 6,958 of record JAOYSI010007035.1, on the reverse strand, counting down.
ACAGCCTCATCTTGGAGGAAATGTCTGCTTCACCACCACAACAACAAAAAAAGGTTTGCTCATAGTTTATGGCTATAGTTAATGTGCATTAGAATTAGCCAATGTTATGACAAACAAGTGTCACGTTTACAAAGCACTTTTTTCAACTTTGAAAGAATCACTTGAATTCCATGAGCTGAGCGATGTAGTACAGTGTCCTTCATTAAGTTGTCTTGGTGAGGGTCACGGTTTGGCGATATATTAGATAATCACTTGAGTAAAATCTCCCCAAAGACGAGTGTAAAATCCCCAAAGGGTGTAAAATAAGCGCTACAGATCCAAGGCACTACACTAGCGGCGTTATGGGGCGTGCAAACCGCGCGCCCTGATTACACGGCGTCCGGCTCGTTGGGATGCGCGACTGCGTGCCCTGCGTTAGTGTCAGCCCAGATGGCAAACGGTAACATGGAAGAGCGCAAGCTTTCATACTGAGAGCGGCCAGGGGTGCACGTCGGAACGTTGATTTCCCAAAGCCCGGTAACTACCCGGTCCAGAGGGGGCCACGCGGGGTCCCCTTTCTCCAAAAAGCTCTAATTTAACTTGAAGCGGGGCGTTTGGAGGAGATCGTTTCCGACAGTTCAGCATGGTTTTCTGTTTGTTTTTTTATTTTTTTATTTTTTTCTATCATTTCTTCCTGTCCCGTTACTCATCGCCGCCGGGTTCGTTTCAGGCCAGCTTGCAGTTTTGGAAGGCCTTTTATTTTATTTTATTTTTTTTTCCTCACTCATTATTTTTGACGGTTCTGTCTCCATTCTGCATAGCTTCCAGTTTTGGAATGTGACACACTGCGTTTCTTGAGGGCCGTTAGGGCAGAACTTATCAACCTTAATTTAGGCTTTAAAATGGGATTTTTCTTCCTGCTTGCCAGAATCTTAAACTAAGATGGACGTATTTTTTTGGAATGGGCTGGAATGCAATGTGAAGGGACTATTGGGTAATGAGCGCAGAACAGGTTTGTGGAGCATTACACATACACGGGTCCTGCAGTGAGATCGGTACCGCTCAGTGCCAGGTTACTCCTGAACTGGTGCTACTGTTAGCTTAGCCTCTTTCTTTTCCAAAAGCACCTTAGGGGGAGAGTTCAGTGCCAGTCTTATCTGGGGGCTCCTGCTATCTGCCAGGTGGTCAGCGACTGGCATCTGGGGGCCAACGCCAAAGTTTGTAAACCACTCCCGAGAAACACGGTCTCTGTTGGGTGTCATTTCTCGGTTGTGTGAGCGGTAATCCGTTTCAGCACGAGTGAGCCTGCAGGCGATCCCCCAACCTTCACCCAGTTAGGAGAGAAGTGTTCAGTTCTTTACTGGGGCTCTCCTCCTCAGCCTCACTGCTGTAGATGTGAATTAGCAGTTCTTGTTACAATGACTCTTTCCATAGGATTGTAGGAAATCTTTGTGCAGGAGCAAATCATTGTGGGATGGGGGGGGGTTGTCTGGCCTGTATATGGCTCCAACCCTGACTCTGTATTGTGGAGATAAAGGTATTGATTAAATTACTTTGTCTTTTGGCACTCAGGGGGAAACTTGCTCAGTGGCACTGTGAAGGTATCGAACGCCTGTTTCTCTGAACCACCTGAGAGTCCCAACGTTTGGGAAGTTGCTGTCGAAGCAAACAGAAAAGGAGCCAATCCCCGAGAGTGTGATCCCGCGATGCGTACACACACCCCTGGCTCCCCCCTTTTTATTGGATTTACAAAGTCTGTTAGCGTTGGTTTCTGCAGAGGTGGGTGGTGCGTCACCCCCTAAGAAACGGTCAATATGTTATTACCATTCGGGTTATCTAGTTCGTTCAGCTAAATCGCTAAAGAAACGCTTCGTTGTGGCGGCGTGCTCGACGCTACAGAAAACCAGGGTTTCCAGCACCGGCGTTCTCTCGCCACTACGGAGAGTTGTCATTTCCAGCCACACGCTGGAATCCCTGGCTCTCTAGCGTCAAGCACGGCGGTTCTCCCTGATCTTTCGCCGAGTCGTTTTTGCATTAAAGCTCGCCCTTTCAGGCCCCTATGCGCTTGGATCCTTTATTTGATTCTCCTTCAAAGTGCTAAATTGACACGAGTACTCTTCTGGCAATCACTGTCTTTTTGTTACCCCCGAAATAAGGCCTCCGCTGGTGGTAAATGGTAAACGCAGGCTCACTCATTCACGCACCCACAGTTCACAAACATGGCGTCACATTCCACACAAACTGGTCAGAGGCTCTTGTGTTAAAGTCTTCATTCATATGCCCTTGAGAGAAAGGGCCGGAAAGCAAGGCCCATTCGGGCCGCCAGTCTCAGTCTGGGATGAAGACGAACGACCGGCTCTGTATAAATCTTCTCCGTCTTAAGGTCGTCTCAATATTTCATTTTCTGTGCCCCCACGGTCCACTGAGAAGCTCGCAACAATTCAGTTTAAATTAGGAGACTAGCTTTGTGTCTTACTCAGTACAGGCACGGGTTTCTCGCTGTATTTCCCTGACAAGGCCTTTGGTGTTTGTGAGAGAATTAGTCAATTTTCGTTGCGGCCTGTGTTGTGAAATGTCGCTTTGTTTAAAGCGTACTGGTTTAGTATTGAAATGCATTATAAATAGCCGTTTTCTGTTTTGCATGCAGTGCGCACCCTTAGAAATGAATGATTACCAGAGCGTTTATTTAACGTTCTGGCTTTCAAGGCTTTCTTGATTGTGTATTGTTTTTTGTTTTGGGGGGTTTTTCTGTGCCAGTGGCGCAGATTGGCTCAACAGCACCAATTAGATTTGCAGTATTTCAAAGAAGCAATTTCCCAAGCAATCCATAATTGTCTCTGTTGAAGGTGCAAATGGGGCCTGTGCCTGCTGATTCATGGAGTCGTGTTAAATGTATACCTCCATTGCATCTGAATTGGAGGATTAAACTCTTTTTTCCAATAAAAGAAATCTGGGCAAGAGTATTAACCCGCGGACGATGCAGGCTTCTGCCCCTGGAGTGCAGTGTTGAACGTGTCAAGGCTTGTTTGTTCAGTGGTTTGTGTCAGTTTTTAATGACGTTCTCCACAAGCCCCTATAGTGTTGTTTAAAGCCAAGGCCCTCCAGTTGCCTTATTTAGCAGAATATCGATTGTTACGCCGGGATGCAGGCGACCTTTCGCCGCCCATACTGACGCACGCTCTCACACACGTGCCGTGGCTCTCGCACGGCCCCGCACACATGCCGCAACTCTCTCCCGGGACCCCGATCTTGCATGCGGGCTGTGACTCTCCACTCTCTGCGCGTGACCGCGGCCGGGCTCTTCCCTCTCTGTGTGTGACTGCGTTCGTGCTCTCCCCTATCGCCCCGTGACCGCACCCGCATAACCGTTGGCACTCTCCTGCTACCGACACATTTCTTAACGGCTGGTATTTTTTCCTACCGAGGTACCAGGAGCTGTCCCTTTAAAAAAGGCTTTTAATAGAGGCCGATGCATCTAAAACAGAAAACAAGCTTTTAGTCATCTGGCTGTACAAACGAACTGACAGGAATCAATGTGCTCCCAGCATGGTCTTTGTAATACAAGGGTTGTGTAACAGAACTGAAGTGTTCCTTATGTTACAAATGGGGCACTTTTGAACTTTCTTCTTTAATCACGTTTTCCTCTCTATAGAGAATCCACTAACCTTTTTTATTTATTTATTTTTTTGAGGCAAATGCAGCTATGGTTATTAGCAAAATTACTTTGACTGAATTTAAAGCCTTTTACAAGCAGGATTTTAGTACTATATGCTGGGTGTTTCTGTGCTCCTTTCCGCACCCCCCAAGCTGGGGGCCATGTTCTGGTGCTACGCTAACACATACACAGTAACCCCCCGAGCTGGAGGCCCTGTGCTGGCGCTACGCTAACACACACAGTAACCCCCCGAGCTGGAGGCCCTGTGCTGGCGCTACGCTAACACACACAGCAACCCCCTGAGCTGGAGGCCCTGTGCTGGCGCTACGCTAACACACACAGTAACCACCCGAGCTGGAGGCCCTGTGCTGGTGCTATGCTAACACACACAGTAACCCCCCGAGCTGGAGGCCCTGTGCTGGCGCTACGCTAACACACACACAATAACCCCCTAGCTGGAGGCCCTGTGCTGGCGCTATGCTAACACACCCAGTAACCCCCTGAGCTGGAGGCCCTCTGCTGACGCTACGCTTACACACACATAGTAACCCCCTAGCTGTAGGCCCTGTGCTGGTGCTATGCTAACACGCACAGTAACCCCCCTAGCTGGAGGCCGCTAACATACAGTCACCCCCCTTGAGTGATTACCTTGCATTTTTCCTTAGAATTTCAACCAGCGGAGTCGTTTGTTTGGCCGACGCTGCAAAAGGCTCCAAGCGTATGTGCTTTGACCAGGTTTAGCCTATTTTATGATAGTCTGCAGTTTTGCTCGTCTCACAAAAGGCAATAATCCCCAATTAAACGTTCATGTACAGAGCAAAATCCTTCGCCTTTGACTACGGGCGGTATTTTTCCGGAGAAAAGAATATTAAAATGTTATAGGATCTAAAGAATCGCGTTGAAATGACATCGTGACGTACTGATTTATTTGGAAATAATATTTTTTTGATGTATAGAGACAACCAGGAAACTGCACCATCTTCATGTCAAATAGTGCTGCAGGTATTGATTTGGTTGAGGCAACACAACTGAACTTGGGGTTTACTTGACAACGTGAAATCTTTGTGATGTTCGCCCTCTTATACTCTGCGTCCTCCCAGGCCCAAAGCAACCACCCCCCCATTCTGGCGAGGTTTGGTAAGCGGGCTGGTGCTGGAATGAGTGCTTGCACCAGACGTTCCGCCTTCGGAACATTCGGAAGGGAGGCGGTAAAATTCTCCCAAAGTCGTCAAAAAAATGGGCAGTTGTTTAATATACATTACATATTTCCTCTGCTTGTGCGCTCACTAAGTTTTTTTTGTTTGTTTTTTTAAAGCTGAAATGTTTTTATTATTTCCTGACAAGTTAATGGTAAATCGTTTGTGTATCTGGACACTAGGAGGTAACGGTCATGGTTTTCTATTTAACTCTGGCAGTGTGTGAGATTAAGACGGGTTAAACCAATATCCACACTAGAGCACTAAAGGGCTATGATGATGAAACTCAGGAAAAACGAACTGAAAACCGACTGTTGAGCAGCTCCACGCAACTACCATCAATGGTTTCATCTCGATTTCTTTTTAGCTTGGTTTGTTCTGGAATGTTCTATTCTAAGCATGGTGAAAATACTTCACCATTCTGACTTTGTCGTGTCCTTTAATATCAGATACAGCTATTCGATCAACTCATCAGCCTAACCAATCAGAAAGTAGTTCTTTCACAGCATTGTGGGCAACGTCTAGTCATTGCGTGAAGTGGGTAATGTGATGGTTTTCAGTGTTAACATTGTTATACGAGGGGAATACATAACATCCTTGTCCATAGCAGAAACACTGATCTGACGGTCAACGTACTGCCCATGTACCGCGATGAGCCGTATTATGGAAAAACATGGTCTGACTCTGACCCCTCATTTTAACTTAACAGTCGCCAGCAAAGCTTGTGAAAATGAACCATCATTGATGCCAATGTAAGTTTGTCCGTCTGTTGTAAGAGCCTTCAGAACTTTTAAAATGTATTAAATGTAATATTATTTTGTTGAATTTTTAAATGCAAATCTGTATTATCCAGCGATAATATTGTAGCTATTCCTGAATAGTGTACTTTCTCACTTCAGTTGACCCTAATGTTTTTGCTGGGTCCCAAAATTGCAATGCACCTTTTGTTATATTATACACAAGTAATTATGGTTATCTGAAGGTGTAATTCAGTCCTTCCAACCAAATTGGTTTGCCCTTTTCCCAGTTTGTTTGCTTCGCGTTTGCTTGAGCTGACCACACAGAAGTGGGCTGCTGCTCTGTTACTGCGGGCATCGTATCCAGAGCGATTTTGAAAGCCTTCAGGCGAGACGCATGTTTTACCGAGGCTGGACAGACGCATGGCTGTCGCAGAACGGAAGCCATGATTGTTTATTTTTACGGCCACTTGTCGAACAGCCATTGACAAAAAAGGGTTTGGTCTGCCCCAGACTGTTGACAAAAAGGTTTTTGTCTGCTCCTGGCCGTTGTAAGTTTGGAGGGCCATGAATCGTTTACCACCGTGGCCGTCAGAGCACAACCTCTGTTATAGGCAGAGATGAGGCTGTTTGGTAGACAAACCATTAATTGATAAGAATCTGGCATGTTGGACTCTGGCATGTCGCAAATCAAATGAAGCTTTAAATTCGGCAGATGTTTATTAAGTGTGGAAACGACAGCAAGTGAGTAAAAAAATCACGACCTGCTCCGATTGGTTTAAACAATGGATTCTGTCAAGTCTGAGGGGAAAACCCGTCAAATTTCGGAGCTCGATAAATTTTTGCTATGAGCGTGTTCATCTTTTAAAATTCTCTGGAGAATTACAACGCATTTAAAAAATAGATGAGAATGCATACGGACACATTCCAGGCAGTGCTTTAATCTTCAGAGGTAACGTTTTTGCATTCCCATTTCGTCATAAATGAGTACACCAAGCTTCTGGTGGAAGTGACTGGCCTTCCCTGCCCGTGCAATTTGCGGTCGCACCTAATAAGCGTTAACTCCTTAAAGCCCTAGGGGCAAGCTGTCTCCCAAAATAGCACGGCCTTCTTAAAGGAACAAGATATAAGATGGAAATGTTTGCAACTTAAAAAATAAAAACGGACTGAAAATTGCGACAAAACGTCTTTCTGGTCTCGGGTGGGTTTGGCAAAAACCCCAAATCCCACAGTCCCTTGCATTTAAGGATCTGTGAATTAATTGGGTCCGAGAAGTGACACGCGTCCAGGGCTGCCTGTTATTATGCATTGCTTGTGGGGGGGGGGGGGGGGGGGGGGGGGGGGGGGGGGGGGGGGGGGGGGGGGGGCGGGGGGGGGGGGGGGGGGGGGGG
>JAOYSI010007034.1:25958-43993 GCA_025775065.1 Hiodon alosoides | reverse complement strand
GTGTTCACCCCCCTTAAAACAAATAGGATAATACAAGTTTATTGCTATATAAAGCAATAAACTTGTATTATCCTATTTGTTTTATATAATGCTATATAAAGCAATAAACTTGTATTATCCTATTTGTTTTAAGGGGGGTGAACACGCCAACTGACTACACCACTTCTGTTTACTTTTCTGAGAGAAGAGCTCGTTACACCCAATCAGCTTTCCTTCCTCGAGCAGACTCGATGGATCCCAGGTCCCAATACACAAATGAGGAAGGTAAGAACAAGCTTTATTTGGTTTACACTAAGCGAAGCTGATACAGGGCACGTAATCCAAACGTTTTAAGAGGAATAAGTGGAAAACATCATGGTATAAATATAATTTTCAAACACCTACCTAAGCTCCACAATATTATTTTTACTCTTTATTCTGTAAAATTTGCTAATATGTATCAGTTTGTTAGGTTTTAATTTGTTATGGTTTATTTTTATTTGATAGTTTTGGGTAGTTCAGATATGGGACATAATGCAAGATAAATGCCAATTTCTTTTACCTTTTGTCTCACAAAATGTAAAATGTACATGCAGTTGAATATTGACTCTAAAATGGACATTGTAGGAATCTAAAGCAATGCACAAATTGGATCTTCTCAGGAATTTCAAATCAAATTGGCTGTCCAGCATGAAACTTCAGTAACATGGGTCTACATGATTGATTCAATGGCCTAATGTGTTGCCACAGCTTCTTGTCACTATATTTTCTGTTTGTGCTTGACAGTCACTGTATAAAAGATTATGTTAAAAAGGTAATGTAGTCAGACTTTTTAATTAATTGCTGATCTGAAGGTTTTCATTTTTATCTGTATTTGGTTTTAAAACATTTGGGCACTTTACCTCGTCCTTAACATTTTCTTCAGCCTTGTAGACTTCGCCAGGTCCATATTCCGGTTACACATCATTAAATTTGTAATTAAAGAATATAGTAAGTGGCATAGTTCCAGTGATCCCAGTAATTGTATGTTCCTTCTGTAAATCGGTTGCATATATTTATAGGCTTCACCAATTTTGTGTTCCAGAAAAAAATCCAGTATAATGGACTTTTTGGGTACAAGTCACTTTTTTGTTCATTAGGAGCATTTGCATATGTATACCAAGTTTCATACATTTATGTCACGGGGTGTTGATGGGAATTGTTTTTAGTTTAATATTTTGGGCGTTTCCAGTAGCGCCCCCTATGGTCAGATCAGGGTCAATCTGAGTAGTGGGTGCACATGAGAGTCAGTGTGTTTCAGCATTTATTACCATGTAGTTTTTGAATCACAGAGCATAATCTGAAGGGAAAAAAATAAGACAAACAATAGGTTTCCTCCATTCTGAAGGAACCCTAATTACATTGTAACACTCCAGTCCAGTTTATAATTACAAATTATTATTTTTTTATTAAACCATTAACTAAAATGTATTTTATTCATAAAGAGAGACCAAAGCTGAATTATAAAATAAGCACATTTATTGAAGACACAAAATTAGATTAGTGTTTAAATAATGTATCAACTACCTTCATACTTTTACTACAAGAGCATTCCATCTCTTATCCGGGACTTTTCATCAGGTCCTGCAAGAGTGCAGGCAGATAAGACAGGCTTTTCTGAAGACAGCTGAAGCAAAATTCTATTCAAATAAGGCTAAATGCATTACACTCTGACTGACCCAGACACCCAGTGAGGAGTATCTCAGCCAACATAACCTGAATGCATGTAGCATTCATTAAAAAAATAATAATACAGTGCTGAGTGGGAAAGGCAGTACAACCCTAATATAAATACTTCCACACTAACTGGGACAGATTTACATGACTATTACTGCGTCACTAACTTGCAAAAGTTCCAAATCTTGTCTTAATACAGAGTGAGTGCGTGTTAATGGGACAAATCTGGAGGACCCTAGGTAAAGATCACAAGCCCCGGTTTATTAACTATTTCTGTCAGTTCTGCTGAAGTCGTGAGCCGATTACATAAGAGCAGATGTAGACTTTGCCCTTATTGTGGTCCAAGTAGCACATCTCTAATCAGTGACAATTGAAAAAATGGTTTAAAAATAGTGCCTATACAAGGTTGCTATGGACCAAAAAATGTAGGTTTGTAAAAATGACACTCTCTCCTTCATGGAGGGATTTGCTAGGAAGTTGTCATCATGCCGTACAGCCAGCAGGGGGACAGGACTTTCAAAGAGCTCACAGCCACCCGAGTACAGCTTTTAAAAACTTTACCACACTTGCCACATATAAAAACAGGACAATGGTCATACTAGGCATGTCTGTTTAGCAAGTTTGAATCACAATTGTACTGCACGGTAAAATTGACCATTGTGTTTGGTTAAGGTGAGGAATTGGTAATTAGGTGAGGAAAACTTTGAATCTGGAACTCAACTCTTATTTGCTTGTGACTTCAAAGGAGGGACAAACTTTCTGTAGAGGCCCTTTGTTTTTCCTTTGTCCTGCAATGGGCTGCTAGCTCGAGAGAACAGGAATGACATGAAAAGCCAACATGAGCAGATGGATAATTTGTTTGCGTTGTTAAATTATTCAGAACAAAAACGGAAAAACCCAGAGTGCAATAAATAAATGCAATAAATAAACTGGATTTTATTTCTGAAGCGTTCAAAAAAAAAAAGCCAATTTAACTGATGAAAATAATGACTAAAAAAAGAGCGATATCCATGCTTCTACGTTAACACATGCCTTAAACTCAACAAAAATCTTGGTCATCGTAAAAATTATACGTTCGCGAAAATCTGATGTTTCTGGCAAAAAACATCAAACCCTCATAATTTTCAAAGGAAAATAAAAAGGGGGACTTTGCTTCAGCTTAAACCCCACAGAACAATTGAGCATGGCTTTGTGTGTACAAACAGGGCATGCGCTATGACTTCAAAGTGCAGCGTGGCAACAGGCCAAAAGCGCTACAGAGATTCACCTATATCCAACAGCAATGAACTCGACACACAAAGTGACGACAGATGTGTGTCATACATCTTCAAATATCTCACTTATAGGCACCAATCCATCCAAGAATGAGAGTAAAGCTCAGATCCAGACAGACGCACTAAAGTAATCTCCGTTCCAGCCTCATCAACTCACTGTTCTACTAATACAGACACATAAATATTGTTTCTTATTGAACTGTGTGCAACCTTATAGTGACTGCCTGACAAAGAGTGGTCCCATTTAAAAGTACATGTATTGCTAACAAGGGACTCCTTAATTCAACACCTTCATCGAGACAGTTCAGTCCTTTTAGAATGTGGACAACGTTGGAGTTTCAGACTCACCGTTTTCAAACTGCTGTCTTGGCAAGAAAGATCTCTCTCGTACATGAACACCCCACCCCCATGTCCTCCACATCCTCAACTCTCTCTTGCAATTCCCACAGCCGATTCACGAGCGTAATGGTGAACAACATATAAACAGGGAAAAGACCAGACTTGGCAATGAACTGCAGATCATTGTCAAACCTTATCCGAATTGTTCGCCACCACCAACATGGCTTATTTATTTTTCATCCACTTCCTAACCCTATTCATTCCTGCACTTTCCACCAATGTCCCTCACCTTACATCTCATCACCATTTCCTCAATGCCCTGTCATTCGTTTTGAGGTCACGCTTTTGAGAGTTGTTTGAAAGTGATCGGGGAAAAGTGATTGTGGTTATTGGATTTTTCTGTAGTTGCCCCCAGAAGGCCAGGGACTGGCCCATTAAGAGTCACCCCAATCAAAAGCATGCAGTTACTCCAGATGTGGCTATTCACAAGCCCGATGGGGCGTGTTTTGGTAATGTCTCTTTGAAAGACTTTAGAAAAGACCTTTTAAAGGCACCCTTTTAACAAAACAGACAAACACCGCCATTGTTTTTTTGTTTTTTTACTGCGCCTTAGGGAAACCTGCGCAGGTGTGCAAATCTGTAGTTTAAAACATTCGGGATGTCCCACCGCTCTTTTGAGTGAACAAACTCCCTTCCACTAGTCCAGAACAGCCAGAATAGACATTGAGTAAAACCAGAGCTTTCTGCTGATGTGAAATTGGAGAACCTTTTGATTATCCTTTCAATTAAAAACGTCTAAGATTATATTTCAGCGTCCATTATGCTGTACTTATGCACCCCTCCCAGCTTAATTTAGCTTAAATTTGTGTTTAATGCTTCAATTACTGTTAATTGGTTTCCTTGTAAATGTAAAATGTTGGAACCCAATTTCTCTTACACCACTGCTTGGCAAAATGGGGTAAGAACACTTGCTTTGTGCCAAAACCTTGTATGGACTGGGGTCAGTGAGGAGGCACCACAGCCAACGGGCTGTGCGGTCCACTGCAGACCAAGCTCCCCCAGGCTGGGACGAGGCGGACAGGATGGAGAAGAGGGGAGCAGGGGCCAAACCGGGGAAAAGGTAGGAAGCGGGAGCCTCAGCGGCTGAATGGGACGAGGTTCAAAGCCTCCCCCCTTCCTTCCCCACTTAGAACTCCACTTTGCAGGCAGGGAAGGTCTCCTCCTGCATGGCGACAGTACTGTTGCTGCCCAGAACCGTGATGCCCAACTCCCTTTGCCGCTCGTGCGTCTCCTGGTACCACTCGTGCATAGTCAGGGATTCAAAAGTAGGTATCAGGGTCACCTAGGGCCGAGAGACAAAAGCAAGGTGTAAAACAATGGATAAGACGTGCAAAGGAGAACACGGCCATGTAAGCGGCGAGAATGAGAACAAATGGAGGAGAAGTGAATAAACGGTGAATAAACAAGCCGCAGGCTGACCTGCACACCGGGCCAGGCTGTCTTGCCCTCCAGCAGGGCGTTGAGGATGGGCCTCATTACGGTCTCCTTGAGAGGCTCGTCCCCACTGACGATGTAGCAGGAGGATCGCAGGCGGCGGAAGAACTCCACGTCGACAGAGGCAGCTGCGCGTCCTGAAGGGAGGTACGCCAGGTCCAAACAAACCGGTGGCCCACCTGCCGCGATCGTCTTACTGCCCGCTGACCCTGCGGGGCAGAGATGGAACAGAGGGAAAATGCAGCCATTGTGAAGTAGCAGCAATTAAAAGTGCAAATTGTTTTTTAAATGTAATTAATAGTTATCAGGCAAAAAAAATTTGATCTGAAATAAACTGGGTTTTGCAGCACGTAAAGTGATACACAGGGCGAATATCACATGAGATGAGAATCATGGGTCTCCGGGCTTACCTGATGAAGCAGGCCTAGCAGTCCCCAGCCTGGAGCCAGTAGCAGTGCTGCGAGATGGGGGCCTTGTGTCAAGGCTGGAGCTTGCCCTCACGGTACCACCAGAACCGCCTGGCGCGGCACTCTTCGTCTTACTGCTCTGTAATAAACTGCCGGTTTGGCTTAGCTTCTGGGTGACGCCCATTGGCTTCTTTGATTTTGAGGCTGCGTTTTTTCCTTGCGTTTCCGCCTCGGGGTCGGCCATACAGGCACCTGGCTGAGGCGGCAGCGGAGGCAGGTCCTTCATGGGGGCAGGGGGAGGGTCCTGAGAGGAGAGATGTGTTGCCCTGTAGGAGCGGGCGCTGGGACAGTCATGGGGCTGATGAGGAGGGAAAATGCCACCAGAGTCCTCGTCGGAGTCCAACCCACAATCTGCAGTAATGGAGGGGCAATCCTCGGTGCCTGGGGGTACATCCGAATCAGAGGCTGTGGGTAGGGATTCGCTGGCAGACGTGGGCGGTGTCTCCTGCCCTTGGGGTGAGTGCCGGTTGGTGCCCCCGCAACGCTGGGCAAGGGGTTTAGCTAACTCCTGGGAGAGGTCACTGTCATCAGAAAGCTCACGAGGGCTGGGGTTAGGCAAAAGTTGATTCTCCTGATTCCCTGGAGACTTGGAGTGCTTAAATTCACAGGGGGAAACCAGACACAAATCAACATCATGAGGAGGAATATCAGGGAGGAGACCCTGTGGCCCATGGAAACGCCCCTCTGAACCATCCCCTGGAGGCCTAATATTATGGGATGCCCTCAAAGGTAAAGACATGCCAACTTTAGCGTCAAGGTCAACAAAATGTCCATTCGAGTAGGGCCTGTCACCCATCTCCTCCTTAGGCGACTCACTAACAGGTGGAAGTACCTGTTCAAAAGACACAGATAAAGACTCATCAACTTCTGTAGAATGTGGGGAACCAACTTCAGCAGGCAAAGAAGGGGTAGTAATGGTCGGTGAGACATCTGTTATATTGAAAGGGCTCAGCGACAGGAAGCTGGAGTGTTTGTCCTGGGAGGAAGAGGAGTTATTATCTGCGTTACTTTTCGGACACCCCGTTTCAGAGTTTCTACAGGATCCCAAAGGTCGGTTGTCCTCAAACCCGAGGCTGGACACCTTACCCCCGAGACTGCTATCCTCCCCAGAACCCAGGGCATCCTCCTCAGGAGACTGGTGGAAAGGGGTATGTCCAGCACTGTTCGGACCAGAGGCTGGAGGGGAGACCATTTCCAGGGTCTTCTCATCAGGGCTGGCGCATGCATCCTCAATGCCATTTCTAAGCATGTGGTCTTTTAAGGCCCCGTCAAGCAACCTGTACTCAGTCGGTGTAAGGTCAAAGTTAACACTTCGATCGCTTTTTGGAGTCTTAGCCAGTGGAGAAGGTGGTCCCATAACCTTGTTTGGATTGGCAAGCATTTCAGTACAGCGGAACTTCTCTGGGCTGTCTAAATTTTCCCCTTCGCCGACTTCTCGTGTGGCCGCTCCATTAAGCGCGTGACCATCTGCCGAAGTCTCAGACATCACCCGCTTCATTGCTTCATTTTCACCTGTAGGGCTTCCCTCAACCGTCTTCCCCATGTTCTCACTACCTGTACATCCACCCCCCTGACCTTGTTCATTCTCTTCCCTCAGCTTTTCGAATTCTGCCGTCATGTCCTCCGGTGTGGACATCTTGGAGCGATCATCCCTTTCTGACAGACCTGGTGTCTTTTGCACCTCTTTTTTGCTTACATTAGACTTTGTCCCTTTACTTGCAGCTTCCTTCTTATGGGTCGCTCCATTCTTACCAGAATTCTTCTTTTGTTCCGCAGCAGAGAGTGGAGCTCCAGTGGCAGATCCCCCTGCTGGCTTTTTGACTTCCTTAACTGGAGCCTTAATCAATTTCTTCTCCTCAGGCTTAACGTCCTTCTTTATTTCTTTTTTTGGTTCTGGCTTTATGTCTTTCTTGGCTTTAGCAGGAGGAAGTTCTTTTTTCACTGGTTCCTTCTTCTTCTCTCCGGTCTCCTCCTTCTTTGAAATGGCCGAAGCAGTCTTTTCCTCTTTTTTTTTCACTTCCTTTTTATCATCCTTTAAGGGCTCCTTCTTTGTACCGAACTTTTCAGACTTTGGCGCTTTTGTTTTTGCATCAGCATCCTTTGGTTTTTGTTTGTCTTCAGCCTCTTTACCATCTTTGGGGGCAATATCGTTCACCTTAGTCTTCCCCTTTGGATCTGGCTTCTTGACATCACCCGAGCGCCCGAGTTTGTCTTTCGCAGCTGCGCTACCGGGTCTCGAGTCCTTCGGTATGGACTTGAGGCTTTCGCGGCTTTCTGCACGTTTAGGTTGTTTATCAGACTTTGATGCTTCAAGATCCTTCAGGCTCACCACGGGGTGCTTGAGGAAGTCCAGGTGTTTTAGTTTCTCAAGCCCCTCTAGGATTTTGCCCTGAGGTGTGCATCCTGGAAACAGCACTCGAATAATCTTTTCTTGAGGACTAGCAGGGTGCCATACCAGCAGAGCACAGATGGAGACCAGGCAGGGCAAAGGGTACTCTGAACCTTTTGTGTTGGAGCTATTCCCAGGCCAGGTCTGCATAAGGTTTTCAAGTTCCTTGCTGCCTTTTACTGGGTTAAGGACATATAACTCTAGACGGCCAACTCCCATCTTCTGGAAGAGAATTACTGGCTCAATATTGGAGCCGTTGGACCGGTGAAGCGGTTCAGGCACAATTGACAACCTTTCCAGGTACTGCAAGGTGAGCGCCGCCTGGTCGCAGCTCCGCAGTACTTTGGGATCTCTTGCCAGCGTCTTCAGTCTGTCAGGGGCATTAAGGAACACGACTCCAAGTTCAGGGGAAATAAGGTTCTTTAACCAGTCCTCATTGTTTTGGGAGCCTGTAGACTGCTCCTCCTCCAACTCGGCAGCCTTCCTCTGCAGCAGACTATTGACTCCTGGAAGGTTGTCGACCCCGATATGGGTGAGCAGCACAGAATCCACTCGGTCCAAATGTCTTACCAGCTTCCAGAAGCAGGAGCGTGGGTCGGAGCCACCGTTGACCAAGACGTTAAAACCGTTCACAGCAAAGAAGGCAGAGTCGCCTCTACCGCCAGGAAAGATGTAGCAGCAAGGGCGGGAGAGTTTGAGGAAGCCCACGGTGCTAGGAGGCTCCAGAAGGTCAAAAGGTGACTGCGGCTCCAAGGACTCGGATAAGTACTCCGTGAACTCCTGTAGACCTTCCATTTCGGGAAGCACCGAGGGTGGGTTGGTCTTGATCTCAATGAAGTCCTGTAGGTTGTGCTTCTCTAGAACAGAATTCTTCCACACACCAGAGTTGGGACCGCAAAGAGTAAGACTAGCTTTCTGTGTGGGGTCAGCAGAACTCAGCAACTCCCCAATCTAGGGAAAAGGAAATGGATTTGGGTGCATTTTATACAAGTGTTAATCTAATTAATTTTTTTAACCAAAATAATCAATATTTTCATACATTCAAAAACTAGATGACACTTTGCTATGTAATGTGAGCAGGTATATTTACTCAAGTTCCTTATTTTCAGATATGTTTTTATTAAAGGACAAATGCAAATATATATCCTTTCAATGATGCCATTTAATGTTTTATAGAGAAAACAACCAGAATCTCAGATGGAAATCCCTCAGACTGACCTCTTCATCTGCAAAGATTTGAATAAAGTCTTGAAGCGAGAAGCACCCTATCTGCAAAACCAGGTCTCCCGTCTCCTCTACACATTGTCCTGCAAGAACGAGCAGCTTGTGACGAGATACGTCGGAAATCAGCCGGCGAACCTGAGAGAAGGAAGTGACAGCGGATAAATTACAAAGGCAAAGCAAAGCTTGAACAACGGTCTTCAGTCGCTCTCACGGTCAGAGTACAAGGCAACGATCATTGAATCAACAACACTGACAAGGCCTGGACTCGCGTAGGCCTTAAGGAAGAATGACAATCCAAATAGCAGCCGAACCGCCTTTTTGCCTAAAACAAGTTTAACACTGGCCAAGCATTGCAGTACGGTTTGTACAATCCGTCACGGTGGCTCTACTGAAGTTCCTTTTGCAGCCTCCTCGCCAAAATTCCCTACACTCACCGAACTGAACATAAACCCTCAGAATAAAATGGACTACCCCGCCACGAGCTGTAAATGTCACTCGACGTAAAAAAAGCCTAAATATCGAAAACAGCCAAGAAAGGCTTCTCATGGGATGGTTCTGTAGAGGAAGATTAATGTTAGGCACATCAGACATAGCACAGAAATAACAAGGGTGACGCCCATGCAATGCTGGCATTTGAGCGGCACATTCCACTCTAAAGAAATATTTACAAATTTCACTGGAAGCCTCCAAGAAAAGGTCAACCCAGATATTGAAATGCCCGAAATTTTACGTTCGCGACATAATATTTATCTGCATTTCAAATAAAATCTTTTCAAGGGGAAGCGTCATCACGTAACAAGTTAAAAAGACAACCAAGACCCATTCTGAAGGACTCTGATGGCTGTAATCGTCGTTACAGGACCAAGAAGCAAATGGTCAGAAATGACCAATAAAATTTCCAAATAATCTTGACGGGAGATATTATTTTTGCTCATATACAGCCAGAGAAGAGTTTTGTCTAATAGAATAATGGAGTCATGGAGGAAAATCGTCTCCACAGAAGAAAAAAAAAAAAAACACACACACCCTTAATATTCACATATGCAGTCAGCCAAGAAAACAAATCTGGTTCAGGCACAATCCACACTTCAATCCAATTATGGACATATCACAGGATTTTCTGCATTAGAGCATGTGGTCACACAGGAAGGGGAGGGGGAGGGGGTGGGTATGGTCACAACTAAACAAAAACACTTTCAATAAAGAACCAAGTCAAGTTGTTCAAGTCAACAACCCATCTAATTCCATGGAGCCATTTATAAGAACGGTTATTTTTAAAACCCTGCTGGAAAAATCTTGAATCCTGATACTGAATCTAAATGATGAGTGACGAGACAAGTTGAGACCAGGCCTGGGGAAGTCTCACCTCAGAGCAAACGCACAAATGGGAGGGGTTCACCACCACCTGGGTCTCCAGAACATCTCCACTGTGCTGCAGCGTCCTCTGACCTGGGAAGGGAGATTGAGAGAATGGGAACACTGTATAGGAGTTACCAAGCTCAGACACGGCTGGGGTTTTCATTGTTTTAACTTTGCGAATTTTGAACTTTCAAAAATGTAAGTGAAATTTATATATAAAAACTAAATCAAGGACAGATTATTGGAGGGCAACTTACAAGTGGGAAGTAGACAGAACCACTATTACTGAGACTTACAAACATCATGACACAAACAACCTTACATGGGAAGTGGGAAAATGCAAGAGAAGGCCGGCTCCCCCAAAAGTGATCCATAACTTAAAAAAATCCCAGGGAACGCTGAACAAAGGAGAGAGTTGGCGTGTTTTCCCTTGCCACAGGCGGCCTCAAAAGATGACCGAACACTCTGCGGTCGTTTACGGGTGGCGTGGCATGCCATCTATAAACACAAGAACTCAGCTCTGTTCATGGCTGAATGAAGGGTCTGTGCCTATGTCTGAAAGACTTTACAGAGCATCACATGACAGCATAAAACAGAACCAATTACTCCTGAGATACACGACAGAGCACACCGTTTACAATTTCCCCATGTCCCATTACACCTTGTTAAGTCGGGAATAAAAAAAAAAAAACCATAGAAAGGTCTAAATGGATAAAGGAACCCAGTTACTTTTTTAAAGTTCTTTATTCTGTGCTAGCGAGATACTTGCATTTAGGCACCAGTGGAAAGGGAATCCGAGGATTGAAAGAGATGTAACAGGGCTTTCCTGGAGAAGTAGAGAGCAGCCAAACCCGAACCCGAGCAATTTAAATGCCAGTTAGCGATTCAACGCCTCGTCACCTTCGCTCTGTATACATTTAGTTTGCCTACGATAAGGCCTTCGGACGGCTTTTACAAAGAACCAACTGTAGGCAGTAAAACAAGCGCGTTAACGCGATTGCACAAGCTTCAGGAATTATTGTCCCATTCCACAACGTGGATGTCACGCGAGTTTCCACTGCGAGATAAGAGATATCTCGCCCGGCTCTGAGTAAACCCAAGGTGAACTACGCATTACGGGTTTGGATAACTGATACACACCCACCTCACCGCTCGGTCTCCGTGGCGTGCACAGGAAGGGGGGGGGTTCGAATGCCCAGATGGGAGAAGACAGACGTGGGAGACGACTGCTGCTGCTGCTGCTGCGGTTTTATGCGTTGCGTAGCTATGAGCCCTTTGCTGGATTACAGCCCTATTAAGGTAGCAGCCAGGGCATCTTGGCACACGTGTAAAAAGACTCAGCTATTCGATAATCCTATTAATTGCCAACCAACCCCATTACTGTATGGGATGGGCCAAGTCTCCCCAGCCGCCCGTTAGTGACCGAATAATCCACAGAGCAACGCATACTGTCTAGGACACATAATGTGTAGGGCATTCAGAGAAAACATCCTTCTCCACCCACCCCAGCAGAAATCCCTCATTTAGATCACAGAAGAGTCGGGGGGGGCACTTAATTTTTTCCCCCTTTTACCAGCAAATGCAACAATTCTAACCTGTCCACCTAATAGTGTTATCTATTAGCAACGCGAAACCCGTCCCTGACCCGTCTTACTGATCCAGTGCAGACTCATCCAAATGATTCAGATGTCGTTTCCTGACGGCGAGCCTAGTGGAAGCAGCTGAGTAATATTTTCTGGTACCAGCAAACGGATCTCTGGCGACTGCTGGAAACCGCGGGGCAGCAGTGCTGTCAATCTGGAGGGCTCTGCCCAACCTCCAGTACAGTGCCTTGTGGCCTGCAGTTTGATAAATGTGAACGACTGGTGGGATAGAGAAACCGGGGTATATGCGTTTCGTACCTTTAGTAAAGACTAAAAACACATATTCATCCGGGCCAAATCAGGGAGGAAACAATTGGCAATTTCTAATTTTAGAAAAAGATGAAAGAATTGCAAGAAGAAACAGCGCTACACTGTCCAGAGTTCTAAAATCCCCGTCTCCATAGCAGGAAATTGCAGTGCCGGCCGGGGGCTGGGGGGAACAATCGGGTTGGCTGTGCCGTCACTGCTGTGAATTATTGAAGAGGTGCTGCAGGGTGGGCTGGAGGAGCTGGGGTTTCTGCAGAACAAAAATGTGTTTTGCCTTTTAAAAACGTGTACCTCACATGGCTGTGGCCAGCTGGGAGTGAAACGGAAAGAAAAAGAAAATAATTCAGCATTGAGCTTTTTTCAGTCACGTCACCGTCACTCATTTTAGGCCGGCGCGGGACAGTGTCGCATTCCCATGCCCTGCTTGTTCCGTAAGTGCATAACTAGGACCAGAAAAGCAGAAAAAGGCGGGTTGGTTTCGACCGTCGACATGTGGAAGGATCAGCAGGGGAGGGGAATGCATTTTGTCAAAGTTAATCCTTCGCCGGAGATCTTGCACGCAGCGTTCGTTTTCCCCCGTCCGTCTCTCGCCTTTCAGGGAATTAGACACTGCGCGGAGTGCTGTTCTCTCCCTCCCCTGGTGCAGTGTGTCGCGTCGTGTCTCTCTAACCCACCCCCCCCTCAGAGGGACGCAGGTGCTTGGAGGACAGTAAATGCAAGGTCATGTTTTAGGACGAGTGGCGTCAGAACCATTTTACATTAACAATGCGTATCACCACAATACCCTTTCACACTTTTATATCATAGGAGCAGGTTTATCTTGTCACTTTACTCCTCCACTTTTACCCCCCCCTCCCACTCCAGTTTGTGCTACGGCAAAACAAGGTTAGTTTGCACAATTGAGACATGTTTTGTAATAACATACGATAAGTGGTTTTCTTGGCCATAGAAGGAGCTAGAGAATGAAAACAGTGTGAAATGCGCAGAGTGACAATATGGAGCGAATCAGTGTTGTGAACGGTTTGCAGGAAAAATGCCAAAGATGTTTTAGTTTCGAGCTTAACCCACTGCAGAGCTAAGCTGTGTATGATATATACAAGACTTACTTCTAATCCGCACGCCCTGCTTGTTAACGGAAAGGTGCAAAAGTGTTTTATTTGGGCCAGACTGACATTCCAAACTTTCTGGGGTTTTTTTTGTTTTTTGTTTTTTTTGCTCTGCTGTACGCGCAGCCCGTTTCTGGAGAAAAGGTCTGTGTCTGTTGCCATGGCAACCCCACTGGTTCAGCTCCCCGTGAGGAAGGAAGTGCTTCCCGCCGATACACCGATCTGAGGCTAAATGCGGCAGCAGCATTTGTGGGAACGGAGGCGGGAGAGCAGCTGCAGCTGTCCAAAAACCGCCATCTCTACAGCGCCGCCGCGGATGCCAACCAAATCGGTTTGGAGAAAAAGCAGGTGGGCGTAGGCGCATAAGGGGAGGACGGAGGCGTTTCATTTGGGACGAAGGTAAAAACAGAAAGTTTTTTTTATAACATGCAGACCAATGTTAGAAATTCTCTGTGTCACACAGAAATTAATGTGTGCGTGTTTGAAATGGAGCATAACGGGTAGTGGAGCGGAATAGACAGGATTTTGGACTGAACCAGGATAAACCTTATACAGAAGCATGTGTGTACATATAGACTTTAAAGTACATCCCAGGTAATGGACCCAGAGCACCGCGCCATCTGAAAAAGTTCCCAAATGTAGTTTTTAAATACAATTCAAGTGCCGTTTGATGCAGCTAAGCCTGAAAGAAAATTAGAAAGCCTAATCTTCTCTACCCCTGTTTAACAAAAGTGAATAACATAATAAACTTACAAATCACAGTGAGGAGAACTAACAACTAAAAAAATGGCCAGAAAAACATTTTGTTACAGATGGTACGGCCTACAGGAAACGGAGCACGAACAAGCTAAAGAACACACAGCTAAGCGGGGAGAGATCACGTGTATGCATGCGTGTACAGGATGGGCCATTACCTCTGGGGAAGCTGCAGGACACGGGTCATGCATTTCTAACGCTCACAATAGAGCAGTGTTCTCGCAGGAGTGAGGAGCAGAGCTTTGGGAAACCAGATTTGGGAGGGGGTAGTAAAATCGCACTTTTATTAAAAAGCCATCACCAAAAATTGCTTTAGCTGGTCCAACAAAGTGTTAAGAGAAAGAAGAAGGAAAAACTAAATACAGTGCCATGACTGAAAAATGTCCCCATTGGAAAAGACACTCCTCCCAGGTTATTCAGAATCGGAGTGAAAATTTTACAAATTTGGCTGATAACTGTCCTGGAGATCCGAAATCCAGTTGGCTGCTGCCCTAAATCACCAATGTGACTTTCACTAATCCCCCATACATAGGTGATTTAGGACAGAACACAAAACCAGCTGGATTGATTATCTCCAGGACCCGAGCAGAGCAGCCGCGCCACTGGCCAACCTAAAGGTTTTCAACCGTGCCTCCCCCACTCTCTGCCCTCCCCTCTAATCCCCTGCCCCTCCACAACGCCGAACAGCTGGCCTTGGATAAACCACCGGCTGGAAGAGGCAATGCAACAGAGCACCAGAATGCACTTCCTTTTTCTGCTCACTACAGGCAGCCCTTCTCCGTCCGAGTCCGGCCGTGTCAACCTCCTGTCCCCTACTTGGTGCCGGGTCGCTCTTTTTTTACGGCGAGGCCTCCGATTGGGTCCACCCTTTCCCGCTTAACCCTGAGGCATCCTTTATCACAACCACTGTGCTGCGCCACGTTTGTCCAGGGCCTCGGTGGAGTTGCTGGGTAAAAACACAAACGGACGTGGTCGCCGGAAACAGAGTGCGTGATACTGACTGGCAACAACTGCAGCTACAGCGATAACGGCAGCGGTGTTGATGTTTGACAAGGGTGCGTACGATATGTTTTTGGGCTAGAGATAGCCGCGATTGTGTTGGAAAACCGTAGGCAAACGCCGCAACGACGACACAGGGCTTTTTTTGTCCCCATTTTAATTCCAAGTCAAGCAGCTCAATTTAACAGCAGTTGGAAATCCTGTCTAATTGCACATTTTGCCAGTCATGTTTCCAGCCCCCTCTCATCAGGCTAAACCCTTTTAAAACCCTTCAATTCCAATCCAACAGTAAATATTCTGAATGCGTGAATCACTTTTTCCCCCACGAACCACAGCAAGCACAAAAACAGCACCGTGCTGAATATGCGCCAACATTTTAGGGAACACAAACAATTTACTTTGCAGATTTTTTTTTTCCCCAACACAAAAGCAATGCAACCCATGTGACAAACTTTATGTATGAGACTAATGCTGAAAGTTGCAGCGTGATTGAAACGGACATCTTGCTCTACAAGAATACAGCAAAATGCCTGAACATCAGCCAATGCGTTTCCATAAGGGCGGAATCTACATTAATGACGGGCCTTAACGACGGAACTGCAGAGGCTGAACTAAAAAGCTTCATGGCACAGTATTTATACAGCCAATTCTCATTTAACCAAGAAAGACATTTTAGGGCACACCCTGCCTAATGACAGGGCCACTGAAATTGCACAAATCACTTCCACCGTGGACATAAGTCTCTCTCCTGCCAACAACCTTCTGTATTCGATGTGCCTGTCCACCTCTGCAACTTCTTATTTGTTTTTATTCTGCGTCTACTGCTAAATAAAAAGCAAACCTGGACTGACAACGATGACCATGCAATCACACGCGCGTTGTTGAAGCTCAAAATAAACACACATGACACATGACCTCCTTCAGCACCAGACCGGGAGTCCCCGTGTAGTTCAAGTGCAAGACACTGCACAACACAGCTTCAGTCTCTGCCCATCCGCCCAACCACAGCCTACCGACGGGACAGGCGCCCCTTTATCAGGGTCAGCAGACTGTACAATTACAGCAAAAACACCAGTAACGATGAGCAAAAACCATTAAAAACACACATTTTACAAACACCTATCCATTTCAATGAAAGCTTCTTGTCAAAGAGGGACATTCTTCAGCTATTTATGTGCCCAGCCCTCAGGTTACTTTTATGGAAAGGACAAATTGAACCTGGAGGCAAGGAACGAATGGGATCCAGCAATGTAGACAGAGGACAAGGACATGGCAACCTCTTTCCATTCTTTCCCACTTTATAAATCCAAATCAACTCAACAACAACAACTTGTTGTGCAAGTTGCAGTATAACTAAAATCGAGACACAAACTGACCGGGCCTTGCTGCAGTGCACACAGAGGTAAATTTGACAAAATAGATGCTATAGACAAAAATATGTCCACCACTGCAGACGTGTATTTTTGCTATTTGCATTGGAAGGAGCTTTCTTTAACCGTTTACAGCTGCTTAACCAATAGAGTTCCTCAGTGAACTTGGCACATGTGGCAGATGCCTCCTCCTGGATCTTCATCGCCTTTAACATGGACATGGTGTCCCTCCTCACTAACCTTTGTCTCCTATCAAGACATCATCGAGAGCGTCAGAAGAAAAACAGTCTCCCCAGTGGCTACGTCAGTGAAGGTGCGGCGCCCGAGCAGTGACCTGAATTTGGCCGGATTTGAATGCAGATCCTGACGGCTACCGCTAACGCTAACCGTTCACTTGTTGACCTCCCAGACTTCTGCAGGCAGGCAGAGTCCAAAAACGAGCTCGAGTCTCCTCGTAACGTATCCATCTGGAACCTGCACATTTCACTGACATTTTAACAAGCTTCACATGGATACACTCCACGCTGGCTGAAGATCGCACTTTATGGCATTTTACAGACCCTGCTGGCGACGCCGTTTAGTACCGTCTCTGTACCACGATTATGATTATTCTTCTTTGGGAATTAGACCTTCATGCTTAACTGGATTAGGGGTTTAAAAGTGACCATCGTGCTTTGTCTTTGAACGCCGCCATTTTCACTTTTATCTTGTAACGCTCTGCACTTATCCCGGATGAGGGCTTCTGTCAGTTTCAGTTATATTTTAAAAACCAAAGGGGCAGAACGAAGGAGCCGGCGGCCCAGAGGAGAGCTCGGCAACCATTCAAGTGTGAGGACGGACGAGCCCAAACTGGCTGGTATCCGTCTCGCGCAGAGCTCCAAACCGGCAGAGCAGGGCCAGGCAAGGCAAGGCAAGGCAAGATTAAATAAATAAATAAATAAATAAATAAAATTCTTCTGCCAGCTGCCCCCCCCCCGCGAGGTCGGCTGAAGGCTCTGGCACCGCACCGCACCCACCGCTAATCCTAGGCCTCCACATGACACCCACAGGGCAGGGGGACAGCAGGCTCAGGGGTGAAGGGGGTGAAGGGGACTAGCTATCGCGGGTGCTTGGATAGACCGACTGCCACTTAGGCAGGAGATTTGCCCCAGTTACTAAACTGGTTTTTGCTCAAAAGAAGGCTTATGCGATCGATATTTGGCTTTTAAAATGTTTCGTTGGCTTGAAAATCTATTTTGGCAGTTTAATATATCCTTAAACCATCAGAAAGATGCAGGCTTTTCGTGGTCACATTTTAAGGCAATGAGACTGATGTATGCGTTTTTGGTAGTACAGGAAACCAAATCGGTCCCTGTCAGACAATTTTATTATTAAGGACATAAAAAGTGGCTCTTCTTCGAGACAGGTCATGTAATATTTCAGTCTGGTTTGTCAATGTTAAAAACAGACCACATAGCTCCAATGCTCAGACGTGATGTAATGAGCGAAGTGAAAATTTAAAACGATGACGACATTCTGCTTCTTCAGGGGTCTATTTTCATGGCTTCGAGAGTCCTGGGGGGGGGGGGGGGCGGGGGGCGGGGGGGGGGGCGGCGGGGGGGGGAGGGGGGGGGGGGGGGGGGGGGGGGGGGGGGGGGGGTGGGGGGGGGGGGG
>JAOYSI010007034.1:0-25948 GCA_025775065.1 Hiodon alosoides | reverse complement strand
ATTTGCGAATTTAAAATTTAAAACCATCTCCAAATTATTCTTCTTAAGGGGTTTATTTTCATGGCTTCTTGTGTCCTCCCCCCCCCCCCCCCCCCCCCAACAGTCATAAAGAACTGCCGAGGTTCCACATTGGGAGGGTTGAGTTGGGGGGAGCTCAGCTGTTTTTTCAGCTGCCCCCACACCCACCCACACCCACACAAAAAGCCTACCCTGTGCCGCACCCCTTCTCCCCAAGGGCCGGAGGCACCAGCCTCAGTAGAGACATACCAACCCTCAACACTGGCATTGGCCAGACAGTGGTAGCCTCATCCAGAAAGCCAGGACCATTTGTTAGGTCTCACAACGAAACAGGATCCCCATGGTGAATAACATTAAGGCCGACACGGGCCTGCCTGTAAACTGGCGGTGCACTGTTACAAAATGCCAATGACAGCAAATCAGAGTCTGGATCTGGCACAGGTGAAATGTGCAGGGCTAATATGTATATTTTTGACTCGGCTTTACATTAAATTGTGCATGCATAAGAAAACGTCACTCATAAGATAAGAAATTGAAAAGATTTGCATACAAGATTACTTTTTGAATACTAGAAGCAATCCGCTAATACACTTCTTGGTGACATCCTAGCGAAAATCTCCATTCCTCTGCGAGTCGCCCATCCGATTCGTCTCCCGAGACCAGGAAACAGAAAAACGAGACGATCAGAGCAGTGCATTGTGGGACGTCTCCCTTACCTTTGACCTCCTCAGAGAAGGTGGCGGAGTGCCTCGACACAAAAAGCTTGAGCTGCTCGTCCAAGTTACAGGCAGTCAGGTCCACATCCCAGGAGCGGATACCTGAGCGGGGGCGATCGGAAAAAACGGAGAGGGTGAGTGTGGAGGCCCACTGAGGCGTGAATGCACCACTAAATAACTCTGTAAATGTTAGCAATCACAGTATCAGAAACCATACCACACCTTTAATGGAGGGATGAAGGACACATTTTTTTTCCAAATAACCTTCTTAAAAGGAATATCATGAGATAATACCGTACACAGAACGATAGATACACATTTTGGAGACAAGAACAAAAGAAATGAGTGGAAATATTCATAATGGTCTTACAACAATAGCCGAACGTGAACGTAGTTTGCGACTTCAGTGACGGACACCGTTTGGCGGTTGCATGTAAAAAGTGTGTCAGACCACAAAAATAACGCTCTGATCTCGGCGTGACATGGCTGTGCCTAGACAGAAAAGAAAAAGGGAACACATCTGGGCCTTCCATCTTTTCACCCCAACAGAAGAGAAGGGAAGAGAGGCAACACCCCCTTCTGTCTGGTGGCCTCACTGCCCCATTTGTCTGGCCAGGATAAATATAGCTGCTACGTCAGTGTTATGAACGCCCCTCCTGAACCACAACACTGCTCCCAGAGAGAAACAAAACACAAAAGCCAATAAAAAGGGAACGTGCAAGGCCACTCCTCTCGCAAGCACTCCACCATGTCCAAGTCAAACGGCTGGCTATGTGCCATTAGTCTTCTAAAAAAAGACCAAAAATGAATTGACTCGGGAGTGAAAACGCCTTTCTCGGACGTATCGTAAGGGGAAAATTTGGGATCAGATGTCAGAATTGCTACGTCCAGCGCATCACGGTCACCACACAGGAACAGAAGAATGTGAACCGCAGATTTCTGAAGTAGTGAGGCTCCGCGCGACACAACGACTGCTGGTTTGGAGGGGGGGGGGAACCTCCCCAGCGCGACGCCCGACGTCCCGCATCGCACTCTTAATAGGCGGTTGCCAAGCACCGAATCCTCCAGGCCATCACCATGGGAAACAAGGCATCGTTAAGACACGCTGTGGGCTCCTGCGCCCGTTCGCCGGGGCTTGCAGCCGTAGCGGTGCTTAAACTGATGACTTGTGCCACAGCGCAGCCACGGGAGAATCAGAGTGACACAGGAAGTGACCAATGAGAGGCACCTCAGATTCCTTTAGCGGCTGATTTTTTTGTACCCTGCACCTCGGTGTGCACAGTTTATTTTAACTGTCCTAAAAAGGGTTAACAGACAATACAGTCAAAATAACTATTGCACGCAAGATAAAAACAACTTGAGTTTTAAGCTACCTTATTTAAAATTTTCACATCCTTCCAAAATAGCACACCGTGAAAATGTTTTGCGACACCGCTCCACAGCAGTGACGGACAAGAAACGGTGTACAGCTTTAAAAAGAGCATTTGTGATGAGCAGATCTTTGCTTTAATTAACCAAGTGGGTCACACGGCTGTGCGTAGAAGGCGAGGTAAACCGCCCGTCTCACACGAACAGAAGAGACGGGGAAGCGAGCCCCAATACCGTCTCCTTCTGTAAACATCTTTGGAATTTATTTATTTTTTTTCCCCCAAATTAAGCTGGGAGAGCTTCATTTGCCTGCCAGCAGGAACACTCGCTCTCCATTTCTGATTGCAGTCAAAGGAAATTTACATTTATCCCAGGATACCAGCCCTGCAGTGAGGCTCGCAAACACTGTCACAAGGAACAAATTAGAGATTTAAACACGCCCACCCTTTTCCTCTCACTGCATAAACTAACTGATAACTTTCATGACAAAGGGTAATAAACTGTAAAGAATGAAATCGGCACAGGCGTAAACTTGTCGAATTTTATTTTGGTTTTAGATCTTGGTCAGTATTTCAACAGACATTCAGGCAAAAATAACTACCTGTTCTCCCATCATCACATATCTCCAGAAATTTTGTTTGTATCTAACTTAACGACGTCAAGGCGTCCAAGTCTGAAAACACCAATGATCTTGCATTTCACACACCCGCACCTCAGCCCTGCGATGCCTGCAGGCACGCATTTTAAAGCCAGCCTGTGTGCTTTGTGATGACACAGGCTTAGATACATTCCTCAGGCCGCGGATCTTGTCTGCTTCGCACTGACTCAACAAAGCTGGCCAGGAAGAGGTGGAACGGGTGAGCGTTGTGACACAGAGGATACGTGTTTTACAGGCAGCCATTCGGCGCAGTAAAAAATTAGCTCAAAAGAGGATTGCGGTTTGGGCAGAAAAAAATTAAAACAATAATAAAAATAAAAGAGGTGATAACACCTCTCCTCAGGTCTCTTTATAAATGAATGGGGAAAATGTCCATTTAAAATATCAATGCGATATCCTACTGCGAGAATGTGCGCCAAAGTAACGAGGCCGCGCCAAAGTAACGAGGCCGCGTCGCTCAAGGCAGCGCCAAAGTAACGAGAGCGCATCGCTTGAGGCCGCATCGCTTGAGGCCGCACCAAAGTAACGAGGCTGCGTCGCTTGAGGCCGCGCCAA
Organism: Hiodon alosoides; assembly: GCA_025775065.1. Classification (NCBI taxonomy): domain Eukaryota; kingdom Metazoa; phylum Chordata; class Actinopteri; order Hiodontiformes; family Hiodontidae; genus Hiodon; species Hiodon alosoides. The sequence goes on along the minus strand of JAOYSI010007034.1, from coordinate 22,633 downwards.
AGTAACGAGAACGCATCGCTCGAGGCCGCGCCAAAGTAACGAGGCCGCGCCAAAGTAACGAGGCCGCATCATTCATGCTCCGCAGCAAGGCCTCTGTTGGCCTGTACGGCTCCCAAAATAAAAAAGGGAGTCAGAGAACCTCATCTGCCACTCCCACCAACAAACTGAATAGCGCTCCAGAGCATTGCACAAGCATTCGCAGCTCAGCTGAGATGAATAAAATATCTGCCTTGTGGTCTTAGGAAAGAGGGGCTGTCATTCCAAGCAGCGGGAGGCTTTAAGTAAAGAGGACGTTGAATCCACAGCCATCCTATAGTATGATGACATAATAACATTTAAATCAAATAACTGTCGGCTTTGTTTAACCTATTTATTATTTCCTTTCAGTCCACACACACAAATAATAAAAATTAATCAATGGCAATTTTATACTATGACTTTTAGAGGCATTTAAAGGATCGTCTTGGGACCCACAAGAGGATAAATTAGGTAAATTAGGTAAAGGGATGGAAACCGAATCGTCTCGTCTTAGGACAAAAAAGTCCTTCCAATCTTTTCTAAACACTTAGCTGACATTTGTCATAGCCTTCAGACACGCAGGAAACTTTCAAACCAGCATTTTAACAGAGAAACAGCTAGAATGAGACGTACGTACACACTGACATCAAACAATTTTTGTCAGGTCCTATTATCAAAGGATTCTGTTTTTATTTTATTTAAATAAACAAGTTGTGCCTTAATCTCAGGAGAAATGCTATTTAAAACGGAAGCAGGGACCAAGAAAACACTATTTCATGCCAACTCTGACTGGCTATTGGGTGAGCACAGGAACTGCAGTGCGATAAGGCTCTGTATCAGAAGACGACCTCAGCATAAACCAACAGCACCTGCAGACCATTCAAAAGGTGATAACGGCTCGTACGGATTTTCTGTGGATTACCAGCAAAATTTATTCAAGCTGGTGAACCAAACAGCATCATTCCCTCATATCTTAAAAAAAAAAAAAAAAAAAAAAAGATCAGATCGATAAATTGTACTCTTTTTTGTTGTTGTTGCAATAACATTATTTCAATGTTAAAACGTGCTTGGAACGGTCACCTTTATATTCGCAAAGCCAGATCAAGAGTGATAAATGGAGTTTGCAGGGTAAGACTGCCTATCCAAGGCTGCATTGCAGTAAAACAATTATCCTACTGCTACAAAACACTATTGCTAAGGTTTACAGATAACTACATATAGCTGAGGGTCTGGAAAACACAAACCACAATCTCTGTGTTGAGACCACCAACCATCCAACTAGAAACTGAAAGGTTAAAATTTCCCACCAATGACTACAACCTATAACAATTTCACTTTTGTATTACTGTTAAGCAATTCACTCACAGTTCTATAATTATAGTTTTATTAGGGGTTTCATTGCATTACATACTGGGTTATAAACCTTCTCCCCCTTGCCATAGTCAGTCCCATCAAACATATTGCAAATAATCTAGGAACTATTATTTACTAAATCTTCAAGTTAACTGAAATAGAAGACACGCCTACACACCTGTCCAAGAGAACAAACCATTATCACATTTCAACCATCACAGTAAACATTAACCAGGGGTATGCAATCAAGAACTCCTATCAAAGGCTTTAAAATCTAGAACACATTCCTGTTGTGTAATGTACATTTTCTTTAACAAACATATACATGGGGAATTTCATTTAACTATAAATAAAAATGATCGACAGAGCACGATAAAAAAAAAACGCATACAATTATACAACAAACAGCACAAAGCGAGAGGCCGAAGATCTCACAATCATTTTTATTTACCTTAAAGATAGTGTGACGTCTTCTTGACAAGAACGTAGCCAGCTAAACATTTCTATAGCACCTAAATTTATCATTTTAACACGTTGGGTCATTTCATTACTGAAAAGGATATACATTTCTTAATTAATGCGTCCTACGCAAACATCGGTAGTTATAACGGAGCCGTTTTTAATGATGGGTGCATTGAGGAGATTTTCCTAGATGCAACAGAACTGGGTGCGGCTTGAAGCGAAGAAAACGTGCTGCAATTCAGCAATTCAGCAGAAGCAACAGTAGACACAAAGAGACCGAACAGGCTAAGTGATTTGTGTCGGAACCAGAAATGCCTTTTTGATAAATACAGCCTGATGATGAACATTAGTTTTGACATTAAATTTCCATAATTAAGTAGGTTTTCCGCTGAAACATGACAGCTTTTACATCTATCAAGAAAAACACAGCTGTCATTGCTATACAACTGTCTACATTCAGCTATGGTAAATGTGAATTCAAGATACCGATAGTTGCCTAGCTAACTATGCAAGTGGAATCATATATCCCTAGTAAATTCAACGTTACACACTAGCATCACTGCGTTACACAATGTTAGCTAGCCAGCTACATACAGCCCGCCGCTAGTTGAAGCAGACTGTCTGGATAGCCATTTGATCTCTTCACATTACTCTAAATAAATAACGGTTGGACGTTATGAAGTAATTAACGAAAACATATCAACAGCAACTCGTAGAGTTTTAAAAAAAAGAATATAGTTTATAAACCCTTAAACGAGAAGCAGTGATTATGCTTCAATTTGTCACGTAGCAAAACACCCCTCCCATTTTACCCTCATAGCATGTGGCACATTTTCTAGCGCCTTTTTTTTTTTTTAATCAATTTGGAGTTCACAAAACCACGTTCCTACCGACAACAATTAGATATCAAATGCGCTGGCAAACATGACATCCCGCTACTAAACTGGCAAAAAGCTATATATAAACTTGATTTCCAATTGGATACAACTACACTGCGCCGGTAGTTAGGAACGTCACCTGTACAGCCAGCCAAGCTAAGAAGCTAACAATCCAGAAGAAGTGAATCTGAAGTCAGGAAGAAGCTCATGCAACCGATTCATAATATAGAGACGGATAATTTACCTCGTTCTGTCTCCGCAACCACGTAATTCAGCAAGTCAGGGCGACTATGCTCTCCGACAATGACCAGCAGGGAATATTTTTCATTGCTAAAGCCAGGATGTGAAGCACGGCTTGTATTTTCCATCACTTCCATCTCTTCGGTCTGTCTTGTCGCCATGTTGAAAAGTTTGGCTATTGATGTTCCAACCAGGCACCCCCAATTTATTAAAAGGGCGGAAACCTTTCTATTGACATTTGATGTGGCCAACCAGAACCCTGAAAACAATATTTCTGGTAAATTTACCAGACGCAGGGAAATTTCTTAGAGCTTCTACTTAAAAGAAATAGTGACTACAAATCTCCAGTTTCACCTATTTTAATTTTCATTCGTTTGATGAGCACAATAAGGGGAAACAAATTACTTGGAAGCAGCAACTTATAATTTGTTGAATTAAAAACTGCTTCTTCCAAACCAGCAACCCCATTGATTTGTTTATATACATAGTGTCATCTTGAAAATGGTCCTTTGAGATACAGACTTTACCTTATTTTGTGTTGATAGCAGGCAGGCTCGCGAATCAGCATTATATTAAGAATCGCTAGGCAGCAACACAGCAACAGGTTAGTTTAGATAATCATCTTTATTCTTTACTCTATAAGTGGCCAACTTGTTTTCTTTGACTCAACATTTTATATAACATAAATTGATTAATTTACTATGGGAGGCAAAATAATTGTATTGCAATATAGCTAACCATCGTAAATTAGACAAATCCCTTAGCGCTTGTAAATTATTTGATTAAATGAAAATATCCGTTTTATATTAACGGTCTACACGTAGTGGCATGTGATGAATATTTTAATGATTCATTTAGAAAAAGTGTCATGAAACCATTTACACAATGCCCTGGTTTTAATAATTAAAGGTATAGAAATATATACCCGATCTAAATAAAGTACATTTAGAATAAAGGAAGCTAAGGCGAACGGTAATAATGCTTATTAATAATAATATCGACTAAGTAATAAAAACCAGATGTCAGAAACGTGTGATACAATAAATGTTTCTGTGAGTTTTTTAAATGAACACTATATATTGACAATATATTGTCTTTACGAATGTAATTATGTGGAAACTTTACTTTTTCTTTCAGCTAATAATTTTACTCACTTAAGGTTTCTTGGATTCTCTACTAAACCTGGTCAATATCCTGTAACATCTATCTTTCTGGCAGAAATTGATACAATATTTTGAAATGTGAAGATAATTTGATGTGTAATTTAACAGCATTAATGCGGAAAGTTTAAGAAGTTGAATGCCTTGCTATTAAATTCTGTGTAGTTGTGATGTGTAAATTGTTAACGAGTATTGAATTTCATTTTAAGGCAAAGCAATGTAGCGCCCCCTCGCGGTGAACACAGTGTGGTTGAATTGTACTGGTCAACTGCAAAGAAGGAAAAGCTTCATACTAAACGGGATGATCCCAAGGTTAAGAAGCTCCGAACAAAAATATTGTGAAAGTTAAAAACCATTTGTTACGTTTTTTGTTTTTTTCTGAAGTTAATTACCAGACGCGTACTAAAACGTTCCACGAACTCTGTAACTGCTGCACCCTAGAGGATACCTAAGTAGGCATATGGGAATATTTCTAGTCTAACTCTTGCTGTGGACTAGCCATTTTACTATCGTATCAAGTGGAATAATGGAAGACACGTTGACTATTTTATTTAGCACATGACAGTCTAAACGTTCTGAAGGGAGTGGATATTAGGAACTCCCTTAAAAACCGCAGCGACCCATCGCGGCGACACCTGCTTTTCTAGTTTATTGTATGGCATGAGTATTTTATAGGCAGTCCACGTGTGTCCTGATGTGGAATAGTATGTTTCCCGATGCATAAATCTTGAATAAAATAAAACCGATTACCATACATAATGACTACTGACATTAATGAGGTAGCGAATAAATATTTATGTGTAAATGTGCCAATATAGGATTGTCAGAAGCAGTAAAGTTACCGCAACACTGCAAAGTCCTGGTAACGGAACTTCATTATCTCCACAATAATTGTATTACTGGTAGGCTACAAGTATTTCATATGGGGACTATTTTCAGAGTTCTCTTTTGTTCATGTTTGGTATAACAACAACAATGCCTTCTCCTTGCTGTTCAAGTTGGTCAATTGCCAAACTGGTTTGCTTTGCAGTTAGTATATATTTTTATCACAGTCAGCGGTCTAATTGAACAACGCATACAATACCTTGTATGCGGGTTATTGACAGTAATTAACGTTAAAAGAAAATGTTCAGACAACGTTTATGCCATAATATGGCTAGGTTGTGAATATAAATACATAAAATATATAAATTACTAGGTCACTGGTGTATTACTACGATGACACATATACATAAGTTGCCTTCATACTGAACAAAACCTCCGGAATCAAGAAAACAGGACCCATAGAATCAATACACTTGACGAAAAGATTGTGGCAATCTCTGTAGCATATGTGATTGCGTTTGAATGATACAGAATATTCAATAAAAAAACTAATTATGTTGTATTTCATTGTTTACTTGCTTTGAATACGTAAATCTAAATGAAGGGGTGCAAATATTTTATTAGGTATATCATACTGTAAGATTATTATTATATTATAAGATCATTTAAATGACCTAACTTTTGGTGGGCCTTATTAGTGCCTCCAGTAAACGTCTTATCTGCCTTTATCATACATCAACAATTGATAATGTTTAATTTCACAGATCGTTTCAGGATTGCATTGCCATTGATTAATGAAACTTTGAAGTTTTTTTAAGTTTAAAATTTTTTGTGATAAAAGATATGATTTCTATTTTCCTTTTGTTTTTGAGAATTTCTGGGGAAAAAATCTGTTGAATAATTATTTTAATGAGAGTATGGTGTTGAAATCGGTTACACCTCGTGAAGGTCAAATGCCAGGACAAGTCTGAGTTTTTACAAAGTATTTATGAATTTATTTAATTCAGTTATCTTAACATCATTATACTGAACAAATATCAGAATAACAACAAAAGAAAAAATATATTCTAATGTGACATATTCTTCTTCGAAGTATAAATCAAATCCCTCCTTTGTTTCTCTCCATCTGTCTCTATAAGCACTTCAGGATGGAGAAGTTACAAGACGTCCCCCGTGGACAACTGCATAGTTTTCCAATCCTGGCACCTTTACGGATTGCACACTGCTCGCCAGCATCACACTGGTTAGAATAACAACAGGATATAATTTATAATTTAGAATTTAGTTAGAATTTATTATGTTACGAAAAGACACATTCTAGACCAAGCTTTCATCTCATGTTTTGGCAGATTTTCAGTCCTTACAAACATCTTACTGTGAAAAGGCTGCCATCGTGTGGTCTAAATTTTAAATTCAAGCAAAATAATGGGTAAACCGGAGTTTTATATTCCAAAGATCTCACCGAGGGAAGCCACCCCAGCTTCTTCTCTGTCGAAGGCATTCGCTTATTCTTCAGTTTTTCGAGAACTTCTTGTAAGGCTTCGATCTACAAGAAAAAGTTATGCTGTTAAGACTTTACAGTGAAGTGTAGTTTATTATGCAATTTTGGTTGCACGTGTTTCCGACAAACCTTATTTTTAATTTCTAGGAATCTGGAATTTCTGTCCTCGTTTTATTACAGTGTAAATTTGTGCTGAAACATCGTAACCCTCTCTTAAGGCAACACAAAAACAGACACATCTGAATCTTTAAAAAAAAAACAATAAAACCTTTAAGGTCGTTATGTAGGCTATGTCAGTGCCTGAAAGTAAGACGTTGGTCGAATTGAACCAAGGGTCTACTGAAACAGTTTCTAAAAATCTATATATTAATAATAATACTCCCATGTTAGTACCCTTGGTCTTACCAAGTCCTTCTCCTCCTGGGTCTTGACGGAACTCTCCAGAGAGCGAATTTCCCGCGAGTCCTGGGAATCTGCAAGCAAGAAAAGAAGTGAGCATGCGACGCTCAGTAGTAGAAGTCGACCGCTGACCATGGTGCTATAAGAGGAACGTTGGATGCACTGGAAATGCCGAAGGGGACAATACGTATCTCAGATCAGCGTACTTGTCTGTGTACAGGTTCATGTTTTATACCCAGCCCTGACATCAGCTCCTGCAATATTCATAATACTTACGGTGGATGTGATTGGCCAGACAGATTCGCCGATATTTAGCACCTGTCAACCCGTATACCGTCTCATGTTTCTTTAAATTAGAGGAAACAGCAGTGTTTTAGGCGAGAATAACTGTCAACTGCAACGAGAATTGTCACTTAATCGAGCAAACCCTATTGTTGTCACATCAATTAAAGTCTCCAGATGAATTGTAGCCCCGAACGTTAGAGAGACTTCAATGAACACGTATGAAAGAATGAATGTTATCTCATTATAGGCTTCCCGATAAAAGTCCGGTTGGATAGAAGTTCCACAGAGAAGGCCAGTACATGACATTTAAACCGACGTAATTCATGCCAAAGTGAGTTCACACTGCAATAATGCAGGCATGCCGCAAATGACACATTCACTTTGGGTTTTTTTTTTGAGCAGTGGTCAAGATAAGTGGAAAAGTCAGATACGTTCCTTTGTATCTAGGTGATAGTATGCATTGTTGTAATTTAAATCTAAATCAAGCGTTGGCAAGAGTGCCACAGATAGTTTTGTCTTACGTTCCACTCAAACCACTAATATGGATAAATGAGTGGGCTATGCTACATTATCGTAGAAAGTAGCTTACCCAGTTTATCACTATTTACAAGAACCTTAGAAGTCGGTAGGGTCCGTTGCACCACCTTAACGGGGTTATAATCCCCCATTTATAATGGTAATTAAAAATAATGGAAGTATCTAAAACTCATTCTTATGCATCAGACAGTAATTCTAAAGATCATAGACACAGTCTCCTACATGTAACACAGCCTTTGTTCCAACAAAACAATTCAAGCCGTTAAGTAGGGTCCATTTTACTATAAAAATTCAAACGCCAATACTTAAAAAGATTTATTTAAATTAGTTTTGAAACGAAAAGTTTCGATTAAGTTTCAATAACTACAACAAACCCCAGTATGATCTATTAGTCACTAATTTCTTTCATGCATGTTCTCCAGCGACCTGGATTCATCAGAATAACCATCTAATGTACCCTCACATCCCCCATGTATCTGATCACTGCAAACACATTAATTTCCCCACCCTTCCACAATCTCCTCGTGTACATGACCTGGAGTTTGACCTGTGGCTTGTTCCAATCTTTAAACGGAGACCTGGCTAGGGTTCTGCGTCATCAACAAAGCGTTCAGAAAATCCCTCCATTCATTTTCCCTCCACTGCCTCCCTCTTAACACTCCCAGCCCCCATGCTACCTGATATGCAAGTATTTAAAGCACCAGATGAGAATCAGTAATTCATTTTCACAAAAGGTCTAATAACAGTACTTATTTTAGATTCTGTTTTGTAAAAAAATAAACCCATTTGAAGAAAATAACCTTCCCCAAATGGATGGTCACAGAGAATTGATTTTCAGCCATTTGTAATTATTTGACCAGTCAAATATTGATTCTCTTCCCATAAAACCTGCAGGGCGAGTTAAAGAAAGGCAGACGGACAGGAAGGGTCAAGAGGTGGTGAGTCATCCTGTAAAGGTGGTTAACGATTATCACCAGATTTACGGAGGGAAAAAAAAAAAAGATTCACAAATTTAAGCATCAAGGTGTGAATGATGTGTAGAACAGAATATGGTTGCTAAGAAGTAACGTAAACTGTAAATCTAAAATAATCTCAAAAGTCACTTGTGTTATTAGAAATTTTTTTTAATAACTGAAGAGCAGCAAAAGTGTTCAGTATATTAAAAAAATAGATTTTGCAATAATAGAAAGAAAAAAAGTAATTACTGCATTATTTCCTGGGATGGAATTAATCTTTTGATAACATTTATTTTTGCAACCATTTACAATGAAACTTTTATATTTTCCAACTTTTCAGAATTTTGTGAACAAACAACCACTTTAAGAAATGTCCCACGTTAAAAGCTTTAGTTCCTGGTGAATAAAAGAAAAGATTTTGCAAGTTTATAAAGAAAAATAACAATCTGCCAAAAAAGGAGTTGCCTTACCAAAGAGCATTGTCTTAAACAGCTACCATACGGAATCAGGTCATGAAATAGAACAACTGATGGAATAAATGAGTCTAGGCAGAAGGCGATAACATTAAAAACAGTGGTTATTCCTGTTCCAAGAATAAACTGTTTTCATGCTATACGTAAATATACAATTTTATTTACTCACTCCCACTAGTGCATAAACCTCAAATCAAATTACAAGCACAAAACAAAATTCCAGATGTCTTGCTGAATCCGGTTTACCCGTTTTTTCCCCCCAAAACAAGAAGCCAAGCCTCTACAATCAAGGAAGATCCTGTAAAGACTGTCTTACAGGTGTATGGAGGCTTACGGGTTCCGGTGTCTTCATCTTCACAGTTCTTCATTGTGACGCTCTCGCAAAAATATAACACTGTAAAGGCTTGAACTAAACGCGAGACTCTTCCCACACCGGTCAGTCTTGGGGCACCTTTCCTGTTGAGAAACGGGTCCAGATGGAAAAGCAAACCATGAGGTTCCTTTAAGCAACGCAGTGGCCGATTGAGCGATCTTTTTCTCTCGGACAAGCCTACCTTTCTACGCTTCATGTTTCCCCTGCCTGGGTTTGGCCCTCCCTTTATCCCCGGCGGCCCTGTCCTGACCCACTCCGGTCCGCTGCAAGGCCTGGAACGCAAAGAGCACGTGGACATGTAGGGGGCGCGTCGACGTAGCCAGGGGCCCAGTCAAGCAGCAGACCGAAGACGGGAGTCTGGGGTACCGTGTAGTAGCCGGTGTGGTAGCCACACAGGTACCAGGAGAGCAGCATGCTGGAGAGAGTCGCCATGTCCGAGTCGCGCCCATCGTCTCCGCCGCCCGGCCTCCCCCGTAAGGGCCACACATTGGGTGGAGGAGGTGGAAGGAATGGAGGGGTTGGCATGATGGGCTGTTAAAATAAATTACATTTCATGTAATTACGAAATTAATTATTATAATGAATTTCATGCTATTAATTCCATTAGTAAAATGACCCCACTACAGAAAGCCTCATAACAAAAAGGTAAAAACATGTAATAAATTAGGTTAAATCAACCCCCCCTTTGTAAAACTATGTCAAGGCAAGAAAAATCAAGAGACAAAATTATAGCCTCTCTCATATTTTAACACAGTGTATTCTAATCCAAATCAGCATTCAACTGAATTAACTTAATATCCTATATTTACTTCCAGTTATTCAAAAGATCCACTGAAATACTCATTGCTTTAAGGTAAATTACCACATATAAGCTACAAAATCTGAAACTAAACTTTTTTTAATGGCAACTAAGGATTTTTTTTTTAACCACCAATAGTTTATTGTCGGAAGTAACAAAAACACTGGCTGAGTTACAGCAAGGGCAATCATCTCTCAGTATTTCAAATCTAAAATAACAAAACGCACTTTTGGCAGGTACTGAGCGCTAAACACTTTTAGCTTCTTATCGGAGCTGAGCATTGAAATTCAACCAGGCAAAGAACAGACTCTCACCACTGAAGCCTCAGAGAGAGGCGGCACTGCGGTGAGGTACGGAGGGGGTCGACCCATTTGGGGAGCAGAGTCCTCCTGCCCATCCCTCCCGCCTTCAGCCGACGCCCTGTTTCCCCTTTCCTTTCCATCGTCACTGTGCTCCCGGCTCCAGTCACCATTCCTACCCTGGCACAGTGGCACAGACAGACAGAAATAACCCCTATAACAGGGCTCAACCGGGGCAACCCTGGTCCTGGAGAGACATATTCATGGTCTCTTTAATTCGTGAAACAAGTGCCTGGAGCCCTCGGTCATCTGTGGCAACTCAGAATAATAATTTATTTAATTCAGCAATTTAGGGTTTATGAGGAAATAGGGTTTAAATTCTAAACCTTCTGCCCTATAACGACAACAAAAAGAAACTCACATACGTGTTAAAGAAAGTTTCATCACATGATATAATTCTCACATTTTCCCGTCAATTCTTACAACCTTTAAACATGCAGATGTACTCATGACCCCAGTCTCCCTTTAATGAAATAAAACATTCTGGGGAAAAAATGATCCAAGACCATGTTCCAAACAAAAATGATAAAGCATGTATTAATGGATTAAAAGACAAGAGTTTGTCATTTTCTCAAACTCACAGTTGTGTAACTAGAGGGAAGGCTGTTGGAGGAATCCTCCATGCAAGTCGGTGGCTTCATCTCCGTTTTCCTCAAACCAAAGCTGCCACTGACATCTGGATCCTTCTCGGCTTGCTGGAGAAAATGATCAAGAGTTAAAACGGATTAAAATACAATGCATTGTTTCTTAGCAGATGTGCTGGGTTTACAATTTATAATCCAACCTATCCAGCTATGTATTTACTGAATATTAAGAAAAAGGGGTACAGAACCACACGTTCCATCCTGCCCAATGCCTTCCAACATGTATAAGCAACCCAGATGGATACTACCAAATGAAACCTAGAACTGGCTTCTGAACCCCTCAGGTCACGAATGAACGTTTGCTGTTGCATCGCTCTTAACCTTGGCCACAGTCGTCACACATTCCTCCGGTACTTCCGGGGGAAGCAGGGTGCTCAAGTCCAGCTCTTCCTCATTCCCGTAGCCCTCAAAGCACACCCGACCCCGGTCCCCCTTCCTCCAGACCAGAACTGCAGGGTATACCAATCCGTCTCCTGACCAGACCGCACGACACCGGGACCCCAATGTCCACTGCGGGTATGAGAGGAAATAATTAACCATATCAATATCATTTTTCTCCTGAATGACAACCACCCTTCTGGACAATAGAATGCAGTGGTGAAACTCATCATAACATATGAACACATATGTATTATAGCAAGGACATTAACAAAGAGAAATATCGTAGATGGAATATTAAAACCTAAAACTGAATTTAAAAAAATAATAAAATTGATTTATTATGTAATCCATAATTGCAATTGAGTGTGACCAGAAATAATAGATAGTTAGCCTTTCAGGAAATGCATTTTAAAATTAATTACTGGAACGAAAACTACAATTTTACAGATTTAACTCCAGGCTCCCTCACTTCCACAGCTGTCTTCCAATCATCCGATTCATTGCTCTTTTCTTCAGATTCCAACAACCCTTCTTTCTTGATATCCTCCTCTTTTAGTGTTCCGTGGTTGCTAAATGGCTTTTTAAAAGGTGGGAGAGGGGATATGATCACATTATTAAAAATCAAAAAGTCAAAGGTATATAATTTTTTATGAATTGATTAAAACCTAAAAATATACATCAACAATTCCTAACTTATTTTGGATATCTCAGTGCCCTTTTGTCTCCTCTCTTTCAGATAACCACATGTGGAAGAAGGGATCTAGAACGGGTATGATGTCAATCAATTGGAGAAATTCTGGACTCACATCAGCAGTTGTTTTGTTTTTGTTTGTTGCACCTACATTTTTTCCATTGATTATCTTTACACGCCTATCAATAAACGTTGAGCTTTTATATATTTAAATGTAGTATGTGTGTATATTCTACTGTCATGGGTGTCCATTCCCCAATAATTTAATGCAGAAAAAACAATAAAATGGTTGTGAACCCAAACGCGTGTTTCTAGATAGTTCTGAATCATTGGCGCTAAAGTATGTTTGTGGCACCCTTATTTGCTCATTAAGCAAATTTGCTCATTACCGCCCATAAGCAGCTCTGATGTGACCATCTTTGTCCAACTTTACCTGACAAGATTTCACAGCCTCCTCGTATGCTTTTATCAGAGCTCCGTCGTCGTTAGCAACAGCCGCAGGGCCACTTGCCTAACCAGAAGGAAACATTTTCATTAACATTACCTTTTCGTTGCCTTTTGGAGTATCAACTTTTATATCGTGGATTTAAAATGAGCGTCGGGAATCACGATCCAATGAGAGAACGCGAAATGGTCAGCTACTAACTACGCAGAAATGGCAAAAACGCGGTTAATAACAAACCGATAGCTCGTATTTAACAAACACACAACCGTTACCGGCCAGATGGAACTTACTTTACCGTCAATACTTTACGCTAACACTAGTAGGAGGAAACATGGAGAAGCTAAACGTTACGCACTCCGGGATCGACTTTTCGATAAACAATATCTTCGTCACATTCCGCCATGTCTATGCTCTAAACACTGTGGCTTGATACATCAATCAACTGAATTTCAAAAAACATTTAACTACTATAAACATTTCTATAATTCATCGTCATGCCGCAAATCTCAAATTCCCGCGAGCACGTCTTCCTAAAATGTAGATTACATGTGAATCATTTCCGTGTTTCGGCAGCGGATTTGCTGTAGGGTTTAGAATGTCACCCCCTGTAGACTTGGCGAGTCAAGAGAGTTATCAAAATTCAGAATTTTCATTCTCTCAAATACATCATTTGCGTAATTTGTACGGATTATGTTTAGGGACATAGGTCATATAAAAACATATTTAAAACATACAAAAGAAAATAAAACATAGTCACATTATCCATAACTAATATTATTTCATTAACAAACATTATTTGCTCCCAGCAAAGCCCTTGCGAGTTCATCTATGTGTAAGATTCCTAGTCACAAGTCCTAACCATTTAATAACTCGTATTTTTTATAATTCTGTAATATTTCAAATGTCTGTAAAATCAATGATGATCCCCAAAGTCCTGATTTTGATATAAACAATTACTGACACTGACACTAACTCAAAGATTTTAGCTTTCAAAACTTTAACTAGCCAGTATTTCATGTCTTTCAAGAATTCCATTGGGAAAGTTTTGGTCTGAAGATTGAACATGAATTACTGTGATCATACATTTGGGTAGATGCATTTGTTCGAAGTCTAGACCTTAAACAGAAGCCTGAGTAGGTTCAGATTCCAGGTGTAACATGTTCAAAGTAGATGTTAATTAAGCAAGTGCTTTGAAACGGATTCCTCACATGGAGATAAAAACCGAAGTAGTTAAATGCTGTGCTTGTGACAGGTATCTCTCTTGGGAGATAATTAATTGTCCTTACCAAAGAAATTAGGATTTAACATTTTTGTTAATTTAACTGTCTCATTAGTGTCCTCTCGGTGCTCCATCCTCCCACAAAGAGGGAGACATGGAAAAAAGCTGTGCGTATTGCCAGCTCTGTGTATTCCCTGTCAAAATTCTAGCATCAATGGGCCGTAAACGTGCAAGGGTGATGGTTTTCGCACCACGGGTTAGCCTGTCCGTTGATGCGCTTGCTATGATCTTAATTGATGGGGCAACAGGACATTTCCTGTCAAGTCTTTCACTGTGTTTGATTGTGCTGGGTTTGAGAAAAGGAAGTCTTCCCAGTGACACTGCACACTGTATAAGTGTGTATTGATAGCTACAATAGCTGCTTTTGTATTATTTATGCAATACTACATTCAACATTACAAGCATTTTAAAACTAAACCCTATGATATCCTATTGATCCGATATTCGAGAAATAGAAGGGGTATGATACAATCGTAGTTTTAGCATTGGAAAAGTAGTACATACCCGAGTATGCATTGGTTTGATGTGTCAATAAGGTATTAATTTAAGTTGCAAACACGATTTTAGAGTAGTATGATATGGTAAGTGAGTCCGTTCGGTGTTATCTTGAATCGTTAATCGTTAAAAGAATACTATCGACTTGTTTTATCACTATTGTTAAGTAAGCGCACAGCTCCTCTTGGAAATAAGAAATTATGTTTCTGTTTCTGTTTCTATATAATTAATTTTAAAATCCCACGAAACTTAAACCTTGCACTACAAACCGTTGTCATAAGTTCACAGCACATCAACATTGATTAATGTTGAATAGGCAATGAATCAAGAAATGGATTGAAAATGAATGAGTATCTACAGCCCGTGAGTTTCCTTTACAGTCTTTGATCTCAAAACTATGTCGTTTCTATTTCCGTTGGACATTGAAACAAGTAAAATTATTTTGGGACAAAAGTTTTCGAGGCCCATAAAACGAATATGTCCTGATCTAGCTAACCGGTATTGTTGGCTTTTGTGCTTTAGTAATTACTCAGCGCTCATATAAATCGGACATTTAAAAAAATAAATTAAAAAGTGAAGTTGGTTACATCCAAGAGACCCATTCACAACGTAGCACGCAGCGAAAACTTGTGTAAGTACACACACCCCATCATCTGCCGCTAGATGGCTCTCGGTAATAAGAAAAACGTAAGATGCGATTTATTTTCTCTGTATAAGCAATTTGTATCACATCATCTGTTTTTATTTAAATAACAACCTGAAACATAAAAAAAGAAAATTGAACTGGCTACATTTGCCTCCTTAATAGTTTGATGCGTTTGTGTACTGGAAAGCTGTTTGAAGAGTTTGGTAACAATGTGGACTGAACTTGACCCTCTATGAGGGAAAGGACTTATATCACGGGAATCAGTACAACGTGTTGCAACATACTGGCTGTAATGTCTCGCGAAGTCCACTATGGGGCGATATCAAGCTCGCTCCATTACGAAACCCCAGCATTCTCTTCCCAGCATACACGTAAAATAAGAGAATTCAAAACATCGGCAGACACAATAATAGCACAACAGCCTTCTTCACACCCCCTGTGTACCCCTCAGATACGCCATGTATGCAATACATTGTTGATATTCATATTTTCAATAATTTTGTATAATTATAACGTTATTACCGATACATAGCTTGCGTCAGATTGCCTTTACAAAGTACTGTGAATTAAACTGTAAATATAAAAAATAACATGCAGAGTAGCAACATGCTAAGATTTCGCTTCGTAGATCATATAAGATTATCGGCTTATGTCTTTTTGTAAATAGCTCTGGTCCTGTGACTGCATACGGCTATAATTGGACACCGTGCAACTAGGATGAGTGATGAAAGTTCCAGGTAACATGGCAACAGTAATTCTGCCATATTCTAGAAGCAGTTCGTTGGATTTTCATTCCAGAGGAGAAAAAAAATCGCCCTCTGCGGAAGGGGGTGGTGAGGGAATAATGCATGACATACAGGCGTTTTTTTCCTTTATTGGTTACACAATATCAAGGCAACACATGGGGATCCTTGTCCTTGGTAAACCACGAGGAAAGTCAGGTGCTCAGACAACTCACTACTAGCCTCTCGTGTCGACTGCAAAAAAAAGTCATGTTATGCCTTATATGCAAAATGTTCTTTTTAAATAATTGCATTTTTATGAATTGATTTAATAATTTGTATAACTGTTATATAGTTACATAATAATTAGATCCAAACAAATAAGACAATCCTTATTTAGCTAAAATAACTATTTATATGAATGCTGAAACATGCACGTTCGTAGCACCTAAAGCCTAAAGAAAGAACGCGATAGAAATTCCGGGGAACTAAAAATTTAAGTAAACAAATTCGGGGGGGGGGGGGGATTCTCCAAACTGCCCCATTGGAAAGCTGTTGCGGTTGCTCAACCATCCAACCACTGTAAAGGGTGAGTAGGCTATTGAAGGTCTCGGACCAATAAGGTAATTTCCCAGATCGTTAAGCCACGCCCATAACGAAAGTGCATAAATTACGCAAGATTCGCTGGTTTACAACGCATTCTGAAATACTGCTGCGCAGACAGGAATACTGAGAAAGAGAACTGAACTGGGACTTTGCAAACGCGTAGTTGGATTACATTCGGAACCCTGCAAACCGATTCTGGAGTTACACTTGCCTGTTTATTATAATATTTGTGGATTACATATCGATTCAACATGACTCTGGAAGAAGTTGTTGGATGCAACATTACTGACAAAAAGTGAGTATTTTTTACTTATCGGGACACTGTAGATGTGGAGTGAGCAATATTTATTTCTGTATTATCAGTCCATAATGTATTGGAACATTATACTTTTAGCATGTCCAGTTATTGCAGTGTCTTGGACGCGACTATATCTAGAAGCATGGAGCAAGTTCACCCTGTCGATGGTAGTTACACTATACAGTAGTGTATGACTCGACTGAAACTAATTCATTATTAATTCTTTAAGGATGGAGAACGTCGGCCAAGCCTTAGAAGAACTTCTCGTGGCTGCCCAGCGACAGGACTGTCTAACTGTGGGTGTATACGAGTCTGCAAAGCTAATGAACGTGTAAGTATTACTTACGTTTTCATGCATTATTTACGTTCTTTCAGCGATAATTCTTGCCTTCTGCGTTGCTTACATTCGATTCGGTACTTATATATCATCGTGCCTTTTCCCATTAGCGATCCGGACAGCGTGGTACTGTGCGTGCTCGCGACAGACGAAGAAGACGAAGACGACATTGCCCTACAGATTCACTTCACGCTAATCCAAGCGTTTTGCTGTGACAACGACATTGATATCCTGCGCGTCTCTGGAATCGGGCGCCTATCACAGGTTCTCGGCGAGACAAGCACCAGTGACAGTAACGCCAACGAACCGAAGGACTTGCATTGCATTCTTGTCACTGTAAGTGTCTGAAGTGTTCCGCCAAACAACGCTATGGCACATTACCATCTGATTTACAGACTTGTTCAGGGACTCACTGTTAACCTTACATAAATGTAATTTGTTTTGCTCATGTTTCAGAGCATGCCTCTAACCTATTAATTCCTTTTTCAGAATCCTCATGTTGACTCCCTTAAAAGTCAAGCACTGAAGGAGGTGGGAAACTACTGTCAAGAAAGTCGCTGCAAAAACCAGTGGATTCCGTATTTGGCCCTGCAGGAGCGTTGAAAAAAAAATTCACAGCAAGATCTACAAGTGATAAGTTATTTGAAGTCGTCATTCTTGAGGAATAAGAAAGACGTTCAAAAGGGCATGCCAGTCACTGCAGAGGTTATACTCGGACGCACCGCCACCCCGGGCAAAGGGGCTGCTAAGGGAAAGAGCGAAAAGAGCGGAGACAATGCGCTCTCTGCATCTGACCCCCACGCTTTTTCTCTTCGAAACGGAACAGTGGCGGCGGCCGGGAGCTGAAGGAAAGTGAGCCGCTTCGGAGTATCGCTGCTGCTTGCCAAATGCTGTAGTTCGAGGGCGGCAACAGCGTAGGAGAGGGCGGTTTCACTCGTGACTGAGAAGTTACCTTCCGGCGGTTACGTATTGGGTCAGAACGGCACCCGTAAATCGTACAACCAACATTTCTGTGTTACGCTAAAAGAAGAATGAGAACTTGTCAAACGTTTTCACAGAATGCTGGTTTTCTTGAATAACCGAATCAAGCTATCGAAGGCACGTGACTCGCAATATTGAGTGAGGAAAATCCTGCACCGGGACATTGTATTGCGGGAGAGACGTTAAGGACATTTAAAAGTGGAACTAATTGTTTTTAAAATTAAATTTTAAAACGGATTAATATATGTCTCTAATATTATGAACTACTGTATTGTAAAGATGAATTGTTTTACTTTATAAATAAATTATTGAACTTTAACTTTGCATGTTTTTGTATGTTCTATTGTGGTGGGTCTTAATGCCAAGTTGCTGAAATTAGTTTTAAGTGTTGTAGCAAAGTCAATGGGTGTGCACTGGATCGATCAGGGCTTATTGTGTTCGTGAGGCTCTGCCCAGAAGCAGGAGTGGCCACATTTCCTGGCTTTCTGATATCTGCGTCATATCCTATATGTCACAACATTGTTGTGACACCAAGTCCTGGAGCAAGTGGTAGGAGTGGCAGTTCCAGAGCCCTGTGACGCAGAAGAGATGTTTAATTTGGCAGAGAGCAGTTGCACTACTGAATGCTCCCTGGGATAAAATTGGCCTGTCTCTGAACAAACATGCACCTACAATTCTGACCAGCTCAGGATCTGCAGTAAAACAAATCAACCGTAGATTAAAGGAGATCTTTGCTGAGAGTTAGATTTAGTCGCTGTGACAAGTTCTGGGTGCAGTGCGTGACTGGGTGGGTTGATTGCATGACTGGTGGCTCCTCACGATTGAGCAGCTGTGCTTTTCTGCATGGGGGCTGCTTTTTCCTTGTTGCTGACCTTGATGGACGACCAGCAGGCCACCTCACACCTAGATGCTAAAACAAAGCATTGTGGGCCCTGAGCTTGGAAAAGGAACTCCAGCAGGCAGAGACCTGGAACACTGGCCAAGACCTCAAAAGCATTAGAGGAGGCTAGCAATGCTGCTGTCTATACTGTACCAGTGTAGCCAAGAACCACCTTAGCTGTAGAGCGCATATGGTAGAACCATTCTGCAAGCAAAGCTTATTCCCAAGTGAATATTAAAAAATACTCTCCCCATTTCTAACTGGGAGGTATGGTACTTGACAATTTTGATGGCATGTTTTTTTTTTAGCACAGGTTATGTGTTACTGCACACATGTTAAATCCTGAAGCTGCAGGAGATGGCCTGTCACTGAAGGGAAGTTTCCTTGTTCATATCTACTCATTTTACTGTAAATGAGTACTCTATGTCTTTGACATAAGTATCTATGTAAGAGTAGGCCTGCAAGTAAAGCACAACTTTTCAACATAAATGTGGTATAGAGTTGAAAGAGTGCTCTTTGATCTGTAACATTTTGAGGGGCTGCTGATGGAAGCGGCCTAGAGGGACATTCACTGAAGCTACAATCAGACACACAGACAGACAGGCTTTTGAATGTAAACCACAGGTGACAAACAAATCCAGCTTCCAAGCCTCTCTTGTCACCTTGTCTCATCTTAGCGGCAGAATCCAAGTTTGCAGCATCAGCAGCTTGCTCTCAGCGGACAACGCGTGGACTTGAGCGCAGACTAGTAGCACCGAAGTACGACCATTACGCCATCTCTGCACCTGCCTCTGAAACTATATCAGAACAAAGCCCAAAAGTGGGCTGCTATAATTATCATTATAAAGTTTATAATGGTTATAACGCTTATCTTTGCACACAATAAGTGAAATAGACTGGGATATCTCACTGTAAACGTTGTGAGATTTTTATGGGTGAAATGTGAGCAAAGTCAAGTTATACCGTATTTAATAACATATTACTGTTACTATATATGTTATACATATGACTATTCTCAACTCTACAGTGCCCCAACACTGCATGGTGCAGAATAAGACCTTCTTTACTTGCTGAAACCAATGATCGATTTACATGAAACAGAAATAAGAAAATGATTTAAGTAGAAAAGATCCATTTGAGGCAGTGCAGCAGGGGAGCACTTTTTGGCAAAGAACACATACTGCCACTCATACCTTCAGGTTTGCCGAGGAAATCCCACATTTTGACGCTGAACACAATGTCATGGAAACAACAGAGTTCCCAGCGTGTTGCGTTGTCGTTACTTTCCTAACCAATAGCATCTTTCGCATGACGCGTGTTTGTGATTGTCGTGATTCCTCCGGAAACGTCATTGACCATATAAGGTTTACTTTGGCAGGCAGGCGAAGACCCAACCGGAATGCATATTTTTAGGGTAGTATTGTGAATCTACCCGCTAAATTTAAACACGGTGACTTGAAAAAACAATCGAAGTTATTGTTAAATTGTTGATTTAAAACAAAATACATATAGTATATACATAGCCTAAACGGTTGAATAACCGTCGCCATTCGGTGAATGGAGCGGAGAATAATATTAGCGACATGTTATGTAAAAATTCAGAAAATACAACTAAAACACCTTCTTATCCTTCTCACAAAACCGCAGACTCGTAGAAATGGTGCCACTATGCCTATTCAGTCAATGTAATACATGCCACTGTTTGGGTAACGCCGCTATAATGGAAGGAAGGCGGATGTACCAGTAGGCTACTGTACGTGCTGTTATTCAACCCAATCAGACAAAATCAAAAGGTTGAAAATAATTAAACGTGGCATTGTATAACTCTATTGTTTAGTTTCAGAAGCAGTGGATTTCTGTTTTAGAAAGCAACTTAAAACAAACATTTGCTACATAAAATCAACCAAATTCCAGAGTAATCTTGGAAACATCGATACCATAAGTGGATGACGACCAGAATGAGCTAGAATAAATACATTTTATTAACACACTATATTTGGTTTTGAACCACATACCTTTCAGTCATCTCCATTATTGAACGTTGGGGGAATATTTGATATCCATCTACAACTCTCAACCACAGCTTCGTTTTTTGGTTTTGAGTCAATCCCTATAAAGAGCTGCATGCATGCTCATGAACTGGCCAATATAAGGGCACATAGAAGATAAATAAATGACCCCATAAGAAGAATTCTGTTTTCTGAAACAAAATTCAGCATTTAATCCAGAGCAAATGCTCGCAAATGCTGGTCACCCCCACTCACGACAGTCAGTGAAAATTAGATTGTATTTAATGCTTTGTGGGCAGTCTGTGTAGGCAGCTAATTGGCTTGTTTGTCAAAGGCTTCTGAAATGCACCCTTGCAATACTTTTATTAGCAACTCCCACCTGGGTACAGAGATATATTTTTGACAACAATGCTCAGGAGACTTAAAATACGTGCCCAGTCAAACAGACATGATATGAAGTAATGCTGACTCAGGGTTTGCATAGAAATCAGCTAGAAAGAAGTTTCTGGTTTCCTTCTAACATGTACGGACACTGTCACGAGACCTGCTGCCTGGGGCCCGCTGTGACTTTTTAAAACACACATACAAAGGTCTGATCTGTGTGCAGTAATGACGCTTAGCCATCATGTCTTCTTTTCAATTGGCCCTATCCATTTATGTGGATAGACCCAAAGTGTCTGGGGAGCTGTGGCACTCATAGACACAGAACTCCAGCCTCATTTTGACTGGCCACACAAGAGGTTGATTCACAAATTCCAAAGGCAAAAATAAATATACTCGTGCACACAAAAATGTTTAAAGACTTGATGTCGTGCTGCAGCCTAAAACCAAATCAAACAGAAGCAAAAACTAGCATATGAATCCAGCCATTTAATCACTTATTTGAGCACTTCAATCAGAACAGGAGCAATAGCTCTTTTTAACTGTATAAACCAGGAGCACATGCAAAGTCATACCAGCCCACCACTGGTGTACAGCTTGTAGGATTGCATTGGGCATTCCAATGGCAACTCAGTATTTGGACATGGAGGATACCAGGAGAAACTCAGGATAGATAGGACAAAAACTTATTTTCTATACAAATCACACATAAACCCTGTAAAAGCCCTATAAAATGACACATTTCAGAAGATCTACATGACTCTCATATATAAAGTTCACACTTTTCAATTCTATGCTGAGCAGGTATTGGCAAATACTTAACAATACCCCAAACGCAATGTAGACAAGACTACAACACCATTCGCCTGGTTAAACTGGAACGTAACTACAACCGGTTCAGAACCTAAAGTAGCCTAGATTCTCCAAATCCTTGTGTTCAATCATTCTTGCATACTATACATTAGAAAAATATCAGTTGATGCACAGATACAAATACAAAGGTTTTTAACAGCAGCGCGTCAAACAAACTGTTCTCAACTGAATGGCCGTAGCTAGATTAAATGGGATCACTCTCACATGTTTGACGGAAACAACAACTTGCCTGTTCAGTCAGATTCCGATAAAGTGATGCCTGTTGTCAGTGCTCATGTGACCCTGACTCTATCCGCAACTCCTCTGACTGAATTTAGACTCCTGTCTGTGACAAGATGAGGAGGCAG